>JAURVB010014899.1:0-127287 GCA_033002965.1 Piper betle
GTCCATTTTTGTTTAAAAATATAATTATTTTATTACTGTTTTCTTGTTTAACTTTTTCCCTTCGTGTTGTTTGCACGTCATGGCATGCATATAGGATCACGTTAGAACCCAAACATCTCATTCATGTTGTGCATGTTGCTTCACCGTCCTCAGACGCCAAGAGTAGATCCGTGTCAGCTTAACCGAATCAAGTAGTTTAGTGAATGGTTCGGTCGCCAGTGACACATCCGGGTCGGTTCAGGGGTGAACCGGAAGACGAGTCTTTTGACTCTTTTGTCGTTGTGGTTGGGAGATACACAACACCGTATGCGATTGTAAGGCAATTTTTAATGCATTATTTTGTTGATTAATCAATTATCACCGGGAGGTAGAAATTAAGGCAAAATAATAGAAGCATGAAGGAGCAGGAGCCACCATGTCATATAATTATCCTAGATTGACAATCTGAAGGAATAAAATATAAGAGTAAGATATGATGAAGATTCAATTGATGTTAAGGGAAATTTGACTCTAGAACGAGTTTTATCATTTTAGCTTCTCCTTTTATTTAAAGTTATTATTTATATTTAGTTAAGTCAATTATTTTTGTTTTTTTCTTAATATTATTTTCTTTAATTAATTAAAGGAAATTCATCTCTCTTTGGGAACGATACTCGAATTTATCATTATATTACTTGCTTCGACAGTGTATACTTGCATGATATTGAAATTATTCGAAGATTTTGGCACCGTTGCCGGGGAGACCGAATTTTGTAAGTTAATTTAGGATTAGAATTTTGAGAGTTTTCTTTTATCTCTAGATTTTAGTGTCTAATTTAAAGAAAAAAAAGAAAAAAGAAAAAAATAAACTATATCATTGTGTTCTTCCTTGCTATCATTTATTTGTAATCATTTGTTTATGCATCGATTAGTGCGATCACCCTTGTTTTCTTATGATCCACAGATTGAAAGGACTTTGAGAAATTTGCGTGCCGCTGGAAGAAGAGCACAAGAACCAATAGAGGAAGAAGCCATGCACTCATGGAGGACTACCAGAGTTTTAGAATTAGATGCACTTACTGCTTTATCTGCTTAGGTTAGTGCTTTATCTAATCAAGTTCAAAATCTTACAGGGACATGTTATGGCTGTGGAGCCAAGGTGTGAATGGTGTGGACAAGGACATTCTACAGGTCAATGTACAACAAATCAAGTTAAATATGTAGGCAACTTTAATAGGAACAACAATCCCTATTCCAACACCTACAATACGGGCTGGCAGAATAATCCCAACCGTTCATGGAATAATTCTCTACAATCGACTGTTGTCCCCAATAATCCACCACCACCATCACAACATTCTTGACCTCCTTCACTTTCTTTTCAACCACAACAACCGGATCTGATCCAAATGTTCAATTCCATGCAACAAACTATGCAACAATTTATGCAGAATCGGCAACAACAATAACAATAGTTTATGCAACAAATTATGGTGCAATTAAACAAGGAACCAAGTGAGTGACCCAAGGGTGTACTTCCTAGCCAACCAGAACAACAAAGGAATGATGGTCAAGAGCATTGCAAAGCTATAACAACCCAGAGTGGTATTACTTTACAAGAACCAGTTCAACCCAATGAAGTTAGGGAAAAAGATGATAAGCCAAGCAACGAATGTGAACCCAATACATTGGTTAGCTTATTCGGAAGCAAAGGGAAAGAAAAAGATGAAGTACTTATAGATGAGGTCGAAAAAAGGTACCATTTCCTTCAAGATTGAGGAAACAAAGTGATGAAAAATATTTAAAAAATTTTCTTGATATATTTAAGAAATTACAAATTAACATACCTTTTGCTGAAGCACTTGAACAGATGCCTAGTTATCTTCTAGCAAAGAAAAGGAGAGTATATGACAATGAAGTTGTAGCCATGACAGAGAAATGTAGTGTTGTCCTCCAAAGAAAACTACCTCCTTAGATAAAAGACTTGGGAAAATTTGTGATTCCATGTTCAATTGGAGGAAATGTTCATTGTAATGCTTTATGTAACTTAGGTTCTAGCATTAATTTTAAGCCTTTTTCTGTTTTCAAAAGGTTAGGAATCAATGATATTGCTCCTACCAACATCACACTTTAGTTGGCTGACTGATCATTGGTATATCCTAAAGGAGTCATTGAAGATATTTTAATAAAAGTTGACAAGTATATCTTTCCTGCAGATTTTGTAGTGCTTGAAATGGAAGGAAGGAATGATGATATACCACTCATTGTCGAGAGAGGTTTCTTAGCAACGGGGAGAACACTGATTGACGTAGCCGCTGGAAAACTTACGTTTAGGGTAAACAACAATTATGTCACATACAACATTTTTAAATCCATGAATTGCTCGGATGCAACATATGATTGTTCTATAATTAAACTAAGTGATAAAATAATGTACAAAGGGGATCAGTTGAGTGATTCATTACATAAAGCCATAAATTCTCTTTGTGAAAAAGATATTGATGTGGAAGAAATGGTTAAAGTATTAGATTCGCAACCGATCTTGCCTAGAAGATTTAGAGTTGTGGAACCTTTAGATCTACCATTCCACAAATTTCTGCCATTAGTTGTAGTGCCACCTATTTTGCAGTTAAAACAACTTCCAAGACATCTCAAGTATACTTTTTTAGGGCCTAATGACACTCTTCCTATTATTATTTCTTCAGAGCTAACTATGTTGGAGAAAGAGAAGCTGATTAGAATACTAAAAGATCACAAATCAGTTATTGCTTGGACTATAGCAGATAAACATGGCATCTGGTGTGGTTGCTGGTCATTTTCTCCTGGACAAAAGTTTTTTCCACATAGTGCAATTGCAATTAAGACTGAACAAGGGGATCAATCATTTAAAGTCAATGAAGCATGGGTCAAGTCCAAATTCAGTTATTCGTGATAATCATTCACCGACTAATTGATATGAGGGAGTTGTCTTTCACTTCTTTTTCTTTATTTTTATTTTTGAGGACAATGTTTAGTTTAAGTTTGGGGGTATGCATATTGTTCATGCTCGACTCATGTTTAGATTTAGATATATAGTGTATTTTAGTGTAAAAAATTTATTATGCAATGGTATTTTAGTCTCTTGGTTCAATGATAGATACATGTGAATTAGTCTTACCTTTCTTGGGAAAACTTGATTAATTGATATGAGGGATGAACTGAGTAAAAGATTGCAGAGAGTTGGTTCTCTACCTTATATTAATTTCACAATCCATTGGTTTAGATGATTTCAATAAATGTTTTGCAATAAGGATTGTACATGATGGTCATGACTTTTAGAATTTTCCCTAGCGACTTTCGAGGCGAAATATTTGGCTTGCCATGTTGATGGAAAATGATATAGGCATTTCTCATTGATGAGTCTAGGCCTTTCTTCAAGCCTACCTAATTCTTCAAGCCTACCTAATATGAATTATCCTCTGTACACAATTTCATGGCCTTTATTATACACATTTGTTTGATTACCTTTATTTTAGCCTTGGCCTTTTTATTGAAAATATATCTTGCTACTTGAGTCCTAGCACCCTAGTGTTTGAAATTCGTTCTAAATTCTAACAAGGATGAAACTTTAAGTAGTATAGGGGGAAGGCATTGCGTGTTATAGAGTGGTGATTGAGTAGATTGTGTGGACTTTCCTGGCACTTTGCTTTGTAAAAAAAAAGAGAAGAAAAACAAAGAAAAACAAAAGAAGAAAAGAAAAAGATGAGGCAATGATCCTCCACCAGTAAATACAAGATGAAGCAAGAGTCTTCCACAGGTTTGAAATAAAAGAAAAAAGAAAAAGGAACAAGTAGTCAATGGAAAATCAAAGCAAAGTTAGTTCTTATATTGGGTAAACTTGATGCTATATTTAAGGAAGTTTGTGTCATATTGCTTGGGGAATTGTTGTACATGTATGTGAGGATTTAGAAAGGATTTTTAATTCTAGGGTGCATATTAGCCTCTGATTTTTCTATCTTGTTTATCATATTTTTGGTCCCGAGCCCATAGCCCTGTTACAACCTATAAAGACCTATTGATTCCATTAATTAGCATTACCTACATTAGTGGAGATGGGAGCAAAAGGTAAATATATTTAAGCATGTGCTTGATTGTATTCTTTTGGTTGCAAATGAGAATGATAAGCCAATAGACTATCAAACACACAGAGAGAGCCTTCTTTTGGGTGTAATTAATGAAAAAGAATTTCAGATTTGATTGACATCTTGTTGACTCTGGATAGTTTGATTAAGAATCATATGAGAACATAATGGGGATTAAGTATTTTTGTGTAGTAAAATTTTTTTTTTTAAGATATTTTGTTCGGGACGCGTAAAAGTTTAAGTATGGGGTGGTCAATGACACTTGGACCCACCTAATGGCTATAAGTTATGGTGTTCAATGGAGTCGAGGAGTTGGAAACTTGAAGCGACATCATAATTAATTAGACTACGCCGATTTGTTAACACCTTCTTCGAATTCTTGTATCTCCACTTCTATATAAATGGGTGGTCAATTGTTGTTGATCATATCTCATCTCTTGGCTTCGAAGTGTAGTGAAAAAAATAGTCTTAGTTTTTGTAATTTCTTTCTCTTTCATAATAAAAATTAGTTTCTTCATTATAATGTTTTCTATTTTTATTATGGAGTAGTCTTATATTTCGTTTTAGAGAAGAATGGAACTTAACATGATTTAATTGAATTTATTTCAAACTTTTACTCTTTTATGCAATCAGATTGTTTGAATTATCATGTTCTAATGCTAAGAATAGATTGATTGCCTATATCTTAGCTCATGAGATTTAATTAGATTTTGGGAGAAATTAATTAGATTAGTCATTGATAATTCATCATACGACGAGTTTTTTGACTCTTTTGTCGTTGTGGTTGGGAGATACACAACACCGTATGCGATTGTAAGGCAATTTTTAATGCATTATTTTGTTGATTAATCAATTATCACCGGGAGGTAGAAATTAAGGCAAAATAATAGAAGCATGAAGGAGCAGGAGCCACCATGTAATATAATTATCCTATATTGACAATCTGAAGGAATAAAATATAAGAGTAAGATATGATGAAGATTCAATTGATGTTAAGGGAAATTTGACTCTAGAACGAGTTTTATCATTTTAGCTTCTCCTTTTATTTAAAGTTATTATTTATATTTCGTTAAGTCAATTGTTTTTGTTTTTCTCTTAATATTATTTTCTTTAATAAATTTAAGGAAATTCATCGCTTTGTGGGAACGATACTCGAATTTATTATTATATTACTTGCTTTGACGGTGTATACTCGCATAATATTGAAATTATTCAAACATTATGTGAAACAAATATATGAATCCTTGTATTATCCCTGCCCTGTGCCTCCCCCGCCTCCCGTGAAAAGAATGGAGGATCTTCTGAAGGAATGTCGCATACCAACTCCTTACAAGGTCCCCGGCCCACCCTATCCAAAGTGCTACTTGTTTCTCCTGTTTTTATTTTTATCTCTTGTAAAAAATTTTGCATGCCCATGCATTATTTCTCATCATTATCTTGGATTCTTGGATAATATATATATTTTGTTCATGTTAGGAAGAAAACATCAACCCCTCGCATGATAAACCATACATATAATTTCACTCTTTCCTCCGCCTGCATTACTATAACGTTCGAGAAACATGCATATAACACTGAGTGTGATTTTGTAATTCAGTATTGGTCGGTGATGGAGGATTTCATGAAGGGGAGCCTACACTTTCTTCCTTACCATATATAACACCAGTAAATAATGCCGATCGTTGCATGTTATACTATGAATAAACGAAAATAATGATTCTTCGAATAAAATATACTAGCAAATCCTTCGTTTCAGCTAGAGCTGCTTTACCCATATCATTTGGGCATGGAAAAATCATATTGGTCGCATAATTATAATTTGACTACAAGGTATCAGCGATGATAAAATCCATCACTGATATGAAAGAAATTTATTATCGTTTTCATATAGTGTGCGTTAAGGAAACAAATGCATGCAATTTAACCGACAAAAGAGCAAGCATAGAAATTGAAGAAAAGCAAAATTCAGCGATCAACTACATCCCAAAAATTGATCACACATCGGCAGAGTTTATCAAGCCCTCTAATTAAGATCAATTAGTCTATCTTTTAATTAAATAAGAGTTTAAATAAAAAATTAAAAAGAAAATTTATCTATAATATATGTCGTGCATGTCACGACATCTTGCCTAGTTTTTTTAACAATGCAATATATGTTATATACACTCTACCTATTTCCAAAACATTAAAAAATGAGTCTTAATAAACAAGTGATGTCCATGCTAAAAGTCAAGCTTAATTTTTATATTACATAGTTATAAGTAAAGAGGTCTTAATAAATAATTTTCAAGTATAGAAGCATATATAATTCCTCAAGATTCTTGAAAATATGATAAAGAGTTGTCTGAACGTGTTTCATATTTACATTGCTAGAAGTTGGTTCAAGGTTAAGAAGATGAAAGCACATATACTAGAAGAAAAACAAAGTGTAGACTAGCTCCCAAACCTTATACATACATATACCTCTTTAATTTATATTCGGGTGAAGTTCATTCAAATTCTTTACTTAATAAATATACTGATTCTAAAAGGATAAATGGTGCTGCAAGTACAAGTTGTCAAGTCCTCTAATTAAGATCAATTATTCCCCGAGTTATATATGGATAGAAGCCATTTCTCTTCCAAGTTAAAGTCAATAGCTACTTAATGCTGATGTATTGAGGTAACCGTGGGTTATATACAACATATATATCATTGAAAATTTTTTTACGAGTCCCCTTGTAATGAGCCTCTTGTATGCCCCCCAATGAGAATGGGTGATTTCCTTCAATTCTCTCAACTCTCTACATTGAGTTTGCTCTCGAAGAAAGTGTTTCAGTAGCTTACTTTTTGAAGGATGCATGTAACAAGTTTCTAAGGATGTATGTTTAGTTGGCATAAAAGAATATGGTAATCACATTAATAGTGGATAGTGATTATATTAATAGTGGATCTGAATACAAGTTTGATCCCACCAAATCATGATTTGAGCCTATCTTATCTACTTCTACCATCTAAGAGATGTCACTACTACCTCATTGTACTAATTCGTATAATGTACCTTTCTTTTAAAGTCAATCCTTCTCACTCACCAAAGACACACTTATATTAAAAATCGTCTCTTTCCTTCAATTCGTATAATGTACCTTTCCTTCAATTCGTATAATGTACGTATAATGTACCTTTCCTTCAATTCTCACTAATCGTCTCTTTCCTTCACAATTTCCAATAAGTGTTTCCATGCATTATCGGCTTATCTAGTTAATAATTATCTATAAAAAAATATCACATAATTTTATGAAAAAGAAATAAATATTAATACAGGACACACACTTATATTAAAAATTCCATTCATCTTTGCTGAAAACATGATATGAAAAATACTTATATAAAAAAAGGAAAGCACTAAATATACCCAAAAAATAAAAACCTAACAAATATACACAAAAAATAATCAAGGACAAAAAATTATATGTTATTAAAAAAAATCAAGAAATTTAAATTGGATTAATTTATTTTAATTGTATAGAATTTTATTAGATTTTTTAATATTTTATTTAGTATTTTTAGGATTTATTTTATTATTATTGACTCGAGTCGGGAGCGAGTCATATTTTATTTACAAAACTACCCTTACATTTATTTCCTCCACAACTGACGCTAAAGCTTCACTTCATCTTCTCTCCCGATCTCTTCTTATAGCCGCGCAATGCCGCCTTCTTCTTCTGGCCGCCGTCACCGTCGCTGCCGCCGCCGTTGTGGCTGACTGACCGTAGCCATCATCTCCAACCACCTTCCCCGACCCATCATGTCCTCCTCCGCCCGGATAGCGGCCTGACTTCCTTGACCTTCCCAAAGTGCAAATCTTTCAACCGGCCGCCATCTTCTTCTGGCCACCACCACCGCTGTGGCTGACCGGATCCTTCCTCTCCGACCACCTTCTTCAATCTATTGCAGCCCTCCGCCCGGACCGCAGCCTGAGTTTCCCAGCATTCCAGATGTGCAATCTTCCTCCCAACCTTTCTCCTCTTCTGGTCACTGCCACTGCCGCTGCTGCCACCACTGCCGCTGCTGCCGCCTCTGTGGCCGATCATAGTCATCATCTTCGACCAACTTCCCCACCCATCCCGTCCTCCTCCACCCCGACAGCAGCCTGACTTGCCCAGCCTTCCCAAAGTGCAAATTTTTCAACCAGCCTCCTTTTTCTTCTGGCTGCTGCCGCCACAGCTGCTGCTGCCACCGCCGCTACCGCTGTTTGTGACCGGACCCTTCATCTCCGACCACCTTCCCTTGTCCATCAAAGTCCTCCGCCTGGTTTGCAGGCTGTGTTTCCCGGTGTTCCTGAAGTGTAATCCGCATTTCTTCTGGCCGCCGCCATCGCAGCAGCCACTGTGGCCAACCAGAGCCATCCTCTCTGACCATAAAATAAATTTTATGATAATTAAAAATATACTATTATTTTATTTAATGTTCTATCATTGTCTTTTTATAACCCATGAGATGAAATATTTTTTATTATTTTTTACATATGGGTATAAAATTAGACTTAGGTAATAAATAAAATAAAATGAATATTAATAGGTCTTTTTATTATTATTTTCACTAAAAGGCTGTGAGTTGATCGGTGCATCTATTATTGAGTGTTAATTTAATATTTTCTACTGTTTTTTATAAAATAATTTTTTATAAAGATATTTTTCTAATGTTAGTAGAAAGCTAGTTGTGAGACATTTGAATATATTAGTGAGCAAACGCATTGACAATTAAATATGAAATACATGGTGGTCATAATACCTCGTATGAAATATGTTCATGAGTAAATTAAATATATCAAGGGATCTACATCTAGAATGAAAGATTTTGACACTTCTTTAGCACATGTTGGCATATCAAGTAAAAGAGGGTTGAATTTGGATGTGCAAACTCGTTGGAATTCTACTTACTTAATGTTAAGATCTGCAAAAGAGGTAACACTTGCTTTTAATCATCTAAAAGGTATAGATGAAAATTTTAAATGGTGCCCATCTGATATGGATTGGAATAAGTATGATGAGATTGAAGTCTTTCTTGAAGTATTTTATCAAGCAACTAATGTTTTCTCTATGAGTAAGTATCTAACAGCAAATCTATTCTTTGCCGGACTTCAAAAAGTGAAGAGAAGTTAGATTACCTTCATGTTCATGGGCAAGGGCATCTTTATTAAATGGTTGATAGAATGAAAGACAAATATGACAAGTATTGGCAGAAAATAGTTTAGTTCTAGCCATTGCATGTACGCTAGATCCAATATATAAATTGGGAAGGGTTGAATTTGTTTTCCACAAAATTTATCATTCTGAGTCAATTTTGCAAGCTGAAATGAAATGGGTTGAGGATGGTTTAAAAGGGGTATACAAATTCTATGAGAATAAATTGAGAAATAGTTTGCATCATGATTACTTTCCTGAAAATGAAAGTGGTGATTACTTTCTACGAGAACAAATTCTTGTGAGCAGTTCCATATGAATAAATCAGACTTAGATGCATATCTTGAACAAGAAAGAATTAAAGTTAATCATGGAGCTCATTTTGATGTTTTGGATTATTAGAAAACTGCTTTATTGAAATATAAAACCTTAGGGGCCATGGCAAAGGATATTTTAGCAATTCTACTTTCTTCAGTATCGTCAGAATCTGCTTTTAGTACAGCTGGGAGAGTTATTAGTGACCATCGTAGCAATTTGAAACCAAACACAATTGAAGCTTTAATTTGTGCTCAAGATTGGCTACGCCCACGGTATTGTGAAGAGAGTGAAGATGAGGATGACAAGGACTCAAGTAATTATTTACATTGTATATTTTACTCCTAAGCGCTTGCTATTTAATACTGATTATTGCATTTCCTTATTTGTATTGTCATCATTGTATTTTTAAATTATTTCTATATTTTGATGTTATAATACTATTTATGAAGTAAGTTCAACTATGACAATATCCTAATTTTTATATTTAATTTTTCAGATCCAAAAGTGAAATAGTGTTCGTTCATATCAAATTCTATTTGTTTCTTTTGCATCACACATTCAAACAAAAGGTATGTCTAAAATTTTAATATCTACTTTTGATAGTTGTTAACTTGTTATGCCTTTGGTAGTTATTAAAAATTTTATTCATAGGGGATGATAGTAGAATGCATTTATTACTTTTACAAAAATTGTTTAATTTTATTTAATTTAATATCTCACAATAAATGATATTTATTAAAAAAATTTCAGGATGAAGGTTGGATAAAAGTTGTCTAAATATGGATGAAGGCTACAAAATATAAACTTTTGATAGTTTTTTTTTTCAATTTTGGGTTTATAATTCTAAGCATTTTATTTTTTTTGGAAACATATACTATTGAATGGTGTCTTAGGTATTTTGCAAAAAAATAAAACATGGTTGAAGCTTGAAAAAACTTTTTATCATTAAGATAGTTTATATAGACTATTTATCTGAATTTCAATCTCTATAACTAAATATTTTTTTCCTAAACGAGTTACTTTCGACCTTAGGATCAAGTTGGTTTCGAGCTCCTAAACAAACTAGTTTCAAGCTCCCAAACAAACTGGTTTCAAACTTCCAAACGAGCTGATTTCAAGCTCCCAATCAAGCTGGTATCGAATTCCTAAACAAGCTGATCTCGAGCTCATTAAAATTAAATAGTTTAAGCGTATTCGAGCTCGAGTTGAGCTTGAATAGCTTAAAAAATATTCGAGTCGAATTTGAGCATATATGTTCAAATCTCATTCGATCTTGAGTTGAACACAAACGAGGTTCGAGTAATTCGAGTCGAGTTCGAGCATACGCTGAGGTCGGCTCGCTCACTCGTTTAGCAACCCTATGTCTGACAACTCAGTGGTCTAGTGGGGCCCACCTATGGGTATATACAATGTAACGATTCAGCCCAAAGTGCAACGTAATGGGCTAAGTCATTTCTTTAAAATGGGTACCCTGAAAGTTAAAGATCTATAGTCCATTCTCACTTATAAACAGGATCTTCTCCCAGTAGGTATTAGATGTGGGACTAAGTTGAGGGATCTCACAATCCACCCACCTTAGGGAATTTCGTCCCCCAAATGCCTATTCTTGGCCCGTTGCTAGCCCCAGCCCACGTCCTTTTTGGCCCGTAACCGGCAGCCTACCCAACGTTTCTAGTGTTGGCCCGTAACCGGCAGCCTAGCCAACGTTTCTAGTGTTGGCCCGTTGCTAACCCCAGCCCACGACCTTTTCTGGCGCGTGACCGGCAGACTAGCCAACGTCCCTAGTCCATCCCACCATCTAACACAGAACCAGGTCGGCTCTGATACCATTTGTAATGACCCAGCCCAAAGTGCAACGTAATGGGCTAAGTCATTTCTTTAAAATGGGTACCCCAGAAGTTAAAGATCTATAGTCCATTCCCACTTATAAACAAGATCTTCTCCCAATAGGTATTAGATGTGGGACTAAGTTGAGGGATCTCACAATCCACCCACCTTAGGAAATTTCATCCCCGAAATGCCTATTCTTGGCCCGTTGCTAGCCCCAGCCCACGTCCTTTCTGGCCCGTGACCGGCAGCCTAGCCAACGTTTCTAGTGTTGGCCCATTGCTAACCCCAGCCCACGACCTTTTTGGCCCGTGACCGGCAGCCTAGCCAACGTCCCTAGTCCATCCCACCATCTAGCACGGAACCAGGTCAGCTCTGATACCATTTGTAACGACCCAGCCCAAAGTGCAACGTAATGGGCTAAGTCATTTCTTTAAAATGGGTACCCCGGAAGCTAAAGATCTCTAGTCCATTCCCACTTATAAATAGGATCTTCTCCCAGTAGGTATTAGATGTGGGACTAAGTTGAGGGATCTCACAATCCACCCACCTTAGGAAATTTCATCCCCGAAATGCCTATTCTTGGCCCGTTGCTAACCCCAGCCCACGTCCTTTTTAGCCCATGACCGGCAGCCTAGCCAACGTTTCTAGTCTTGGCCCGTTGCTAACCCCAGCGCACGACCTTTTTGGCCCGTGACCGGCAGCCTAGCTAACGTCCCTAGTCCATCCTACCATCTAACACAAAACTAGGTTGGCTCTGATACCATTTGTAACAACCCAGCCCAAAGTGCAACGTAATGGGCTAAGTCATTTCTTTAAAATAGGTACCCCGGAAGTTAAAGATCTATAGTCCATTCCCACTTATAAACAGGATCTTCTCCCAGTAGGTATTAAATGTGGGACTAAGTTGAGGGATCTCACATGCAATATACAAATGGACGGAAAGCTCGGATTGAGACCATCTAAAGTCGAAACTAATTGCGAAATGGCCTCAAACCCTAAACTCAATCAAGCTAGGCCCACTAGGGCACGATCAAGTGAACCAAAATTTCTTTGCTACAAGCAAATAAACTACCCTAAAAATCCCAAACGAGTACTAAAAGCTACAATGGCCTAGATCTAGGCCTAAAATCCTTGCTAACACATACAAACAACTCTGTATGACTCTGTATACACCGGTAATTCATGCTCTTATCATCTGCATGTCGGTCATAGTCAGCTACTGTAACATGCTCATACGACCATCTGAGCCTCATACTCATATTCTTAATATTGTTCTGGCTTGAACTGAACAATACTAAAATGGATAAAGCCCTAAGCCAAACCTGGGGTTTTACAACCTCTCCTCCTTATAAAAATTACATCCTCGAAATTTCTTATATCAACTACAATTGGAGGACTGAACTAAAGATGCCGTCTTGCTGACAAACCAGTAGGTCTCCCTTGAAAGCTAGCTGAACACGGTCCAAGCGTACCAACATGAATATAGATCTCTAAACGCTGACGAAGCTCACTAGCTCCTTACTATTCTAGCTGGACTAGCTCCTAAAGTCACTGCAAACTATGGGGAAAAACCTAAGCTCACCCCTAAGGGTCTACTAGGTAATGGAGTAGGTACTCTAGAGTACTACAGGGTACTAGTCTGGACTAAATCGGGAAAAACTTTATCGATGCAAGGTATGTAGCCTAACATCTACCCATGTCCTTCCGATCCTCATCAATGCGATAGGTCAACTACGTGTACCTTCAGGGCACTTTGCTCTAGATCCTACGACTATTCTAAGGTGCCCTACGAGTTCTACTAGCTTATGGTGGACTCTAGTACTAGATAAGGTATATACTAATGAAGTGTATGGCTCATTGTCACCAGACTAAGTCAATCACTTAGGTGTTCCTATAAGAGGAACTAGACTACTCACTAGGTCTTAGTTAACTCGGTCTCAAGTCAAATATCTCACTCTATTCCCTAATCGAATAAGAACAGTTGCTATGACTCTACTTGGTGCTACAACTCTCCTAACTATCTATACAACCACTAACTACTGTTGAAGGGGCTCTTTGTGATGGAATGATGACGAGAACACCTGTATATGTAGAGCATGTCTCAAGGAGTAAGAAAAGATACTCTACACGGTACTGTGGAGTTTGCATTTGATCTGTGGTAGGTGCGCTAGTCAATGTCTGCTCTTCTCAACCATCTGGAAAAACAAATAGTAGGATTGATAAATCTAGAAAGGTAGTGTGAACATACTCAGGTCAAAGCTTGGCTTTGTCTTATATATCTGGTCACATGGAAAGAGACTGGATCTCTCCAAAAAAAGTAGTCATATTGCTCTAGGGCTCTAGCTAGAAAGTGTCTCATCCTTACATAGTCTGATATCATGTCTCCATCTATGGTGATGTAATGATATATGTCTAAGTCACAGTGGGGTAATGAAACTCTATATAGGATAATGGGTGACTCAAAAATATGGGTAAGTCCATGGACATGTCTCTAAGATCCTCATTATTAGACTCCCCCATAGGTGGCCTACCAATGGAATAGCAAATCAATGTCGAGTCTACGAGATAGCTCCTAAGTAGCTCTAGTTTAATCAACTAACAATAAGCATGTGTTTCTCATCACGCACTTCTAAATGGATGGGGTTCAAATGACCCAAATAACCACTCTCTCTCCTCGAGTGTGTTGTCCGTTCTTCAATGGTGTGTGACATGCCATCCCATACTGATGTGTAACACTAATCTTGACTTATAAGACTACTACTATTGTGGTAGACTTTCAAGCAAAGCTGTCGGTTAAGATGAGCATACACTAGTATCCCTCTATCTAGTTAGCGTGGTATGGTCTAACTAAAGTCCTTATCTGTGTTGGTCCCCAGCTAGGGTGAAGTTGTCTCCTTCAGACTGGTTTTTCATTAGCAACCTATACTATAAGTCCTAAACAGCACCACAAAGGTACCTCTTATACTCAGGGCAAAGGCTCAATCATATATCTCAAGGTAAGAACCTCATCGTGATGGTGAAAACCATAATGGACACTCACTCACTCATCTATGCCAAAATTCTAATAAGAGTCAAACTCCTTTTAATGGCTGGAGTCATTTTGCATGTCTTACCATTTACATGATCTATATACCCTGGTTGTGGGTCACATATATGTTGTCAAGCTTACTGAATAATCTGACCATTGTGGTCATCCCATATGGATATCATATTATCGTGTTCTCTAACTCCGTCCATATATATCCCTAAATGAGTCACTAACATAGTCTAATGATCCCTATAAGACTGTCACTAATACTATCTTGCAATACACATCAGAGCCATGGATGTCAGGTCAAGGCAATGATATGCAAGATGGCTATTGAAGTCAATCCTATATCATCTCTTTAAAATTATCTCAGTGCACCTAACTTTCCTCTAGTTGCTAATATTGTCGTAGCTATATCTTGTCCTCAATCTTTGACGCAACTCTACTCTGAATGCTAGGACATGTGGTCTCTGTTCAAAGCTAAGAATATCTTCAAGTAGTTGTCCTCCTACTTGGTCTTTACTTTCACTATAACTGCTCTCTTAGATGGCGGCATTCCATAACAAATGATGGTTATGCATCACGGACGATGGTAATGCGCCATTCGGTGGGTGGCAGTGCATCACGGTCGGCGGTTGGTCAACTTGGACGATGGTTGTGCATCACGGACTGCAGTTGTGCTTGTCAGATGGTGGTTGTGCTACTAATATGGCAGTTGTACTATCCAAGTGCTAATGCCTAATTCTGATCATGTATGTCGTGAACCCAATACTGTCTCTGGCATGTTCATCTCCATGTGTTTGTCTCCCCAGAGGTAGCTACCATCAACTCGGCTCAAGTTATCTGACCATGCATGTCTGATCTGGAGGGGTCCGAATCATAGTGGTGATACGTACTATGGTGATCGAATGCTGAGCCTATACTTATCTCCTGCAATCGGGGGTGACAACTCCTACAAACACTGGTTTCCTTTCAATAGCCATCACAAATCTTGCCCTCACAGATCGAGTGACCTCCGGTCAACCGTCTAACTCTGTAGAAAAAAAATCTATCATCCTTAGTGTGTTCATCTCTAATAACTTCATCTCACAAGGTATAGCATGTCCTAAGGAAGAACTAATGTCATGGCATGCGAAAGACAGGCAAGTGCTGCAATGTGGTTGCCAAAGTTCTTGGTATTTCCGGTCACCATCAAGCACAACTTCAACTAATTGAGCATGTGGACACTCTTAAGTCATCCAAATCCTTGGCACGATAAAAGGAAAGGCGCGTTTTTGGGCTTATCATAACTTTCCTATGGGATCCACACTAGCATCCACTAAGATCATTATCTTATATCCATTTCATAATTTCTATTAACACTGAAACATACATTGCGCAGGTCTGACTAAGAAAAAATTTGATATACAGAGAAAATACCAAAAGAAATATTTGTTGGCTTGGCTAAGAACAGCTGGACACACTTGGCTAAAAAACAAACCCATCCATCTCAATCGACCAAGACATGGCTCTGGTACCAATTTGTAATACCTTGATTCTAGTTCACTTAAGAACTGAATCACAACTGTTGTGATCGAGTCAAGTCATGTTTAAACTTGTCGGTCGGTACAACTGGATTGAAAAAATAGATCGAAAAAACCCGCTTAGTGTTATGAGAATGACAGACATTATTAAATACTCGTCAAACACATCAAACATAAATAAAAGTAAGAAAGTAAATATCTGTGTTGAGTCCAAGTGTGCGGAGCGTTTATTTGTCCTCCCACCAAAGTTGACTTAGGATTTGCATGACCAATATATATTATATGAAAACCATCAATAACAAATGTTACTGGTTTGAAAAATAACTAATACAATTTGGCAAATGGATATTCCACTGTCCACAAAAACTTATTAAACTTTAAGATTGCATCACACTGGGCGGTAAGCAAACATACTTAACCACTTGCGGGCTCGCATGCACGGCTCATGATCATATTCATACATACATACAATGCATACACCGTCACACCTTCCATATCACCCGCCATGGTACTCAAGTGGCAGAAGGAGCAATTAAGTTAGTGCCACAATTTTTGGACATGCGCTGCATAACGCAATACTCTCACACACCGCACTACTTCTGGGTTTGAAGGAGTACTAGTGTGATTTATACATATCTCCACACCGCTCACTCTCTTATTTGTGAAATCTGTAAAAAAATGGGTGTACTTATATAATAGGCTTAAGGAAGAGGCGTATATTATAAATTTTTAGAGCTTCAGTTCGAAGACCAATAAGGGACTCACCCTTTTAGTTTTATTAAACATGAGTAGAAAACATGGGTAAATGACCCGACATCGGAGGGATCTGTAAAAACACTGCCGATGCCGTCTTACGTATAAAACACGGTCAAACTCTACACGCAAGGAGTCAAGCAAAGAGGGATAGTCCTATAGACCCATGGTCTAAGCTCCAAGCGTATCTGCACATCTATTCTAGTCATAAAATAATAACATTATATACTATATACATAAATGGCTAAATACAAGTAAATATTATATATATTTGTGTTAGTAATCTTATAAACAATTAAATAAATAAATACATAATTAGTCTAGAAAAAAAGTAAAAATTATTTAAGTTTAACTAATCATTATTAATAATAATATCATGGCCTTCATTACAAAATACGTAATTAAATACAATTAAATAATAACATACACGTATGAACAAATAAATAAATATATACATGTACAATTTAGTAACGTAATATGACTAATATTCAAATGTAAATACTATATTAACAATATCAAACAATCATGTAAACATTCATCATATATGATACAAATATAAATAATAATAAATAAATAAATAAAAAATCATAAAATCCAATAATGCTGAATTATGTGAATATACATCTAAACTATTATGGGGGTTTTTGAATTACAAAAAATGGTCGAGAAATAGCCGAAAATGGACCGAAATGAGCTGAATCAGTCTGAACCGAGCTGAACCAGACCAAACCGAGCTGAACAAACTCGGTATGGGTTAACTGAGAAATTGGGCTGGGTTGACTGGGTGGCATGACTTCGTTCACGACAGGTGGACTCGGACATGGTTGGCGGGCTGGTAATCACAACCGAGCAGTGGATGCGGACACGGCGGCGGATCACAAACTGGGCAAACGGGTTGGCCAGGGTGGTGGTGCAATTGCCAAAAACGTGACAGAAGAGCGGCGGAGATTGCCGTCCTTCGCGATAGAAAGAGGGGAGGATGGGGAATGTCATAGTGGTGGTGATCGGAGGAGTCCGGCCAAAGGCTAGTTGGAAATGGGCCGCATTGCCGCCGTATGTGGCGACGTCACTGGCAGTGATCATGACCGCAGTAGTGGATGGTGTTGGTACCAAACTATAGATAACGGTGACCGGAAGCCATGGGGGTGGTCTGATCAGCCGGCGGTGGCTCACCGGCACCCAAAAGCGGCCCAAACGGTGGCAACAACGGTGATGAACAATGATAAAAAACTTTGACACCGACGGCGATTGTGGGGCTGCCGGTGGTCGTGAGTGGTACGAATAGAAAGCTGCCCGCGAGGCGGTCACAGCTGTAATGAATGGGTGGCCAAAGGATCGTCAGGGTCTCACTGGCAGCAAACCAAATTAGTCGCGGCATTAAGGGGAAAATGATCAAAATTGGTGGGGTAGTCAGAAATCAAATTGAGAATGCTAGGGTTGAGTGGAAGGCTTCGATTTTGCCACGCTGCACAATCTAAGGAATACGTGTAGCTCGATACATACCCAAAAACTAGAGTTTGGATGGCAATATAAATCTATTGTCTACAATACGCGTAATATTTGTAATCATGAATAGTAATTGCCTGGTAGCACAACCATTTGATTATAAAGATGTAAATTCATATTTACTTATATTAACCTTAATTAATTTTTTATTAAAATTATACATAGTAGTTTTCTTGCTAACATGGAATTGTCTCTCGACAAAAATCTTGCATTGCCACTTGGGCTATGTGATTTCATTAACACTTCAACAATATTAAAAGTACACAAAAATCACACACACATATATATATATATATTATGAGTGAATAAAAATATTTATTTTCTAACTAAGAAATTGCAACTAGTGGTAAAATGATCTAATTTTAGAGATCAAACTCCAAGTAGATACTTCAATGTGTCCTCACAAAATGGGAAAAGATTTTCTGGCACCCCTAATAATATTTAGTCAGCGTTATTTTATAAAAACAAAAATAATTCATTTTTGAAGTATAATGTAAGTAACTAATTAAACATGATGGGTCTAAATCATCTCTTCAAAATATTTAACTAAAGTTGAAGATTTATATACGACCCCCACTAATAAATTAGATTTCATCCCACTGGGTATTGAAGGAGGGAGTAAATTGGCAGATCTCATATTCCAAAAACCTTTGATAATTGCATCCACATAATTTCATCACTCACAACTTAATCCATGTACGGTCTAACCAACTATTCAATACGGAAGTAGGGTTTCTAATTGAGCGAGATAGCTCGTGAGCATTTAGTGTTCAGCTCGGCTTGACTCGACTCGAAACTTGATATTTTAATGCTCGTGCTCGATCTCAACTAGAACTCGAATCTTACGAGCGTAGCTTGAGCAAGGCCGTGCTTGACTCAACTCGACTCGGTTATAACTCAAACTCGACTCGATAAAATAATAAAATAATATAGTCTTATATATATATATATATACACACACATAATATAATAATAAAGAAGTGAGATAGGTGAGATGGTAAGTAGTCAAGTTGATGACCTCAAGGTTGTGTGTTCAATTCACATTGAATTTTTTTTTAAGTGAGATACTTATGACTTTTAATCAAGCCGGGTTCGTGTTCCGGAAAATTAAACCGTTTAAGTGTATTCGAGCTTGATTCGAACTCGTACACATAAAAAATATTTGTATCAAACTCGAACATGTATGTTCAAAACACGTTAGATCTCGAGTTGAGTTTGACCAAGTTTTCAACTATTCAAGCCGACTTGGAATACAAGTTGAGCTCGGCTCGCTTGCTCGTTTAGCACGCCTATAAGGTTGACTTTGATACATCCATTCCATATGGGCCCAGGGGCAGACTTAATGCGAGACAGGCAAAAAGTCTCCCTAATTTATAAGCCATTTTCTTTTGTCAGCTAATTCAAGGCCCATCAGACATTCTAGCTACAAATAGACCAGAAGCATAAACGAAAAAAATTTTTGGTGGCAACTAACTGCTACAGTAACCAATACAGAGTCAGAAATTACGTTTATTTAGTTCATCAATGGCCTGCTTAAAGATCTTTAGTCCAAGTACAAGTTTTGTTACAGAATTTACCCCTATATGTACACATTTTCAAGGACTTCACTTTTTAACTAATTAAGAAAGTTTGGTTAACTTTAATTTTGGAAGAAAATGCTACAAGGACCAAGAGGAGGGTACAAATATATGTATATATAATATAATCTACAGCTAGCATGTTAATTAAATACTTAAACTGTACCTATACAATTTATAAGGAGGATACTCCCCACCAAAAGTAAACCCGTTTGGTTACATAAAGCTGGTCCACTTTAAGCAATGAATGTAAATGAGAATATATCTCATCAAATGTCACTAAATGTGAACTTAATGCACAAGCTGATCTTGCAACTATATAAAGATCAACATATGCAGCAGCTAGACACACAGTTTAGCCACTCATAATCCATTTATTATCACAAAAGAGAAAATGGTGGCAAGCAGGGGTATTCATAGGGTTGCAAGCATCATATTATGTGTGCTTTTGCTTGCATGCAGCTGCTATGGAAAGTTCGACTGTGAACATGTCAGGGATGAATTGAAGCCATGCTATGAGTACATGCAGTACGGAGGATATCCTTCTGAAAAGTGTTGTGAAGAGCTTAAAGAGGAAGTGAAGCATTTCGACCACAACTACAAAGATTATGAGTACTTCTATTGTTGTATGAAACGAATTTATGAATCCTTCCCGCCTCACCCACCTCCCCCACCTCCCCCGCCTCCCTCCCGCCTCCGGCGAAAAGAATGGAAGATCTTCTAAAGAAATGTGGCATAAAACCTCCTTACAAGATCCCCGGCCCGCCCTATCCAAAGTGCTACTAGTAATACTCTTAACTTCAATCTTTCTCCTGTCTTTATTTTTATCTCTTGTAAAACATTTTGCTTGCCCATGCATTATTTGTCATCATTATCTTGGATTCTTGGATAATATATATATTATGCATGTTAGGAAAAAAACATCAACCCCTCGCATGATAAACCATATATATAATTTCACTCTTTCCTCGGCCAGCATTACTATACCGTTCCAGAAACATGCATATAATCCTAAGTGTGATTTTGTAATTTGTTTTGCAGTGAAGACTAATACAGTATTGGTCGGTGATGGAGGATTTCATGAAGAAGGGGAGCCTACACTTTGCCCCTTACCTTATATAATAAGCAGTGGACCTCCTATATAACACCAGTAAAAAATGCCAAGCGTTGCTTGCAATACTATGAATAAATGAAAATAATGCTTCTTTGAATAAAATATCCTAGCAAATCTTTCGTTTCAGCCTGTCGAATTTGTTTTCAAAGTACTGCTTTACACATATCATTTGTGCATGGCAAAATCATATTGGTCGCGCAATTATAATTTGACTACAAGGCATTAGCGATGATAAAATACATCCCTTATATTAATGAAATTTAACCGACAAAGACAACAAATGCACGCAATTTAACCGACAAAGGAGCGAGCATATATATTGAATAAACACACAAAATGAAAATTGGTTGGCGATCAACTACATCCCCAATATTGATCAGACAGCTGCAGAAGATTGCATTACATGCCTTTTGTTGACGGGACAAAAGGCATGAAATTGTACTCACAAATTCAACAGTAGCTGAAAACAGTTAACGCCGGCTAGCATTAAATTATGACTAAACGGTTTACAAGGCCATTTTGAAGAGTTAGAATCGGTTCTCGGCTTAACTCGGCCGAGTTTCATACTGATTTATCCCATTCTATTTGAATAAGCATTTTTAATAGGGAAACTTCGGAATCTAGTTGACTCATCCAAGTTAGACCGGTTCAGACCAAGTAAAATTTGTTGGAGTCAAATTTTCAAAATGTCTAATTTTTCTTTTTGTCCGCTATTATTCTCACTGGGCTACATGAGATAGACTCCACTTTTTAAAGATAGACTCTAATTAAATTAGAAGATAAATAATTCAAATTTTATAAATAAATTCTAATAGAATAAAGAGATAAACTCCTGCTTTTAAACATTGAATCTTATTAAATGAGAAGATAAATTATAATTATATGATTTTGTTTGTTGCATTTTGATTAATCTAATATACTACTTTTCATCATAGCAAGACTTAGAGTTGCCTTTTTATTTGCGCCATGCCTTACACTTAATTCTTTTCCTTATAAAAATATACTATCCATGCCCGCCCTCTTGGAAACCAGGTCGATATTCCAAACAATTCTCATTTAGCGCCAAAGTTTGAAAATTGAATTTTACGACACTATTCAGTTAAAGACAAAAATACGGAATAAAGATGTATAATTCAGTGTACCTAAAAATTTAAGTTTAGTTGATAAGTTGTCATTTTTCTACCTTCTATCTACCTTCTATAAATTAAAATTTACTCTCATTAGCAACGTACATAACTAGAACTATAATATTTTTTCCTCAATATATGTCAACGAGATTACTTTGGATATAGACATACAAGGCAGGGTTGGGCACAAGCTAAGCTAGCGGCGGCTCGGCTCAACTCGAACTCGATCAATTTTAAACTCGACTTGAAACTCGATATTAAAAAGTCAACTCCACTTGATTATGATCGAGTTAGTTTCGAGTTATATCAAATTCGAATCGATTCAACTTGAAAAAAACTCGATTCGACTTAAAAATTGCCTCGAACCAACATGACATCTAATATAAACCGTTAATATATTTTTATTTTAACAATATATGGACAGTATAACATTTAAAATAATAATTTGGTATAAAACAATTAAGATGAAATAATCTAATAGTTATTATATGGCCATCAATTAAGGAGAATACCACTTACCTTCTTATAATAAAAACTAATTAAAATGCATTACACGTTTAAATAAAAAATTAATAATGTTGGACAGTGATATTCCTGCAATTTCATTAACCAAATTAGAGTTTTTAAATGTCTTATATTAAAGAGAGCAAAATCGATCTTCAGGTTTATAATGATGAAACTCAAATAGAAATGATGATCGACTCAAAACTCAAACAAGCTCGACTCCAAACTCAGACTAAAGGAACTTGACTTGAATCATACATCTCGAAACTTAATTAGTTTGTCAAACGATCGGAGCTTGGATGTTCTTGAAGCACAACAAATTTTACAAATTATAATTAATCCCTATCACTTCTATTTGCCAAGCTAGTACACAATTAACAATACTACACAAATGAAGGCCAACACTTTTCCCTGGGTGGTTGTCTTCTTGGTTGTATGCTCCTGCTCTCAAGCCATGCAGAGAATGCATTGGTCAACGTAATTCCCAGTTTGAGATTGGAGACAACTGAAACCATGCTAGTTAATTACTTTGTCGATCGGCCCCCAGTACACGGTATATTTAATTCAATTATCTCAAGCCAGATTTTAAAATCATTAATAAAATATTTGTACGAAATTAAAAATATTTTTTGTGATCAATTATTTAATTAAATACTGTTTAAAATATCATAATTTTATAAAAAAACCGGGTTTTGGCATAATTTTAGATTTTAAAACTGAAGACAAATTAAAATGGTAAGAGGGCCAAAAAATGTACAAGATTTAAGGAGGTTCGAAGTATACCAG
Organism: Piper betle; assembly: GCA_033002965.1. Taxonomy (NCBI): domain Eukaryota; kingdom Viridiplantae; phylum Streptophyta; class Magnoliopsida; order Piperales; family Piperaceae; genus Piper; species Piper betle. The sequence goes on from JAURVB010014899.1 coordinate 23,332, forward strand.
GTACGTGATAATAGCTAGTATATGATTTAAACACTATTTACAATTTTTGTTTTTCAGGATTTGGTGATGCATTATGAAGGAGTAATTAAGAAGTGGAATATGCAGCTTGTATGCCTCAAGCCAGCTAGAATAAGCACTGGATCACTTTATTAGCTATTTTCACAAATAAGCATTGCTTCATAACTGCATATAAATATTGTGTACTGTTGCCGCTTGCAAGACTCTATGGTTAATTATTTTTACATAAACTAGCCGGCTAAGAAAGAGCACTTACACTTTGCCAATGTCAAGGAGTTTAATAACCAAGAAATAATCACGATTTTTGCTTAATCTTGATGTTGGAATTTAAAAGGAAAATAGCAAAAAAGAGAAGTTTACCAATGGCCTTTAGATTTTCTCTTTCAATTTGTTTATGATTGTTGGATAGTTTACCAATTTTTATCCCATATTTTCAGCACTTGATTTCATCACCAAAAAATTTTATAAATATATTTTACCCCTTCATTTATACAACCCGGATGAGTCAATAAAACAGATATTAACTTTTATTGCCTGTTTTTTTTGTTTTGCTTTCACATCAAAACATAGAGGTGCAAAAACAAAGTGGCAAATTTGGGGGGAAAAACAAAATATCTTCCCAAAAATATCTTTGATTTGGTTTAACCAGATTTTATAATTATGAATAAAATATCTTCTTAGGCATTACAAACATTTTTATGATCAATATATTTAATTTAGGAAAATTTTAAATTAGAAAACTGGGTACATAAAATTGTACAATGGTTTAAACAACACACTATTTGAAAGCGGTACACAACAAAACTGCGATGGACTGCCTATACAGTTTCGCCTATTTTATACAAAGTTAGGCTACGTCCAAAAGAATGACAATGTAGAATTCAGATCATTACAATTAGAGGCCATCTATACGCCAAAACCTTCACTTGGCAAATGATCAATTAGCCACAAACTATCTGTGAGGACTAAACTAAAAGTTGAATCTTCGCTTGCTAGTTTTCAAGCATCCATGGCTTCTTTCAGTTCTCTACCTAATGCCAGCGCAAGAGGAGGTGGAACAGCATTTCCTGTCTGTCTGTACCTGTTTATAATGTCCCCACAAAACTTGAAACTATCAAGGAAGCCCCGCATCAAGAGAAAACAGTTCAAACACGAGTTTAAGAACAATCTCGAAATGTGAAACAAGAAGCACAGACTGTAGGTAATTGGAAGATGAACATACTTGCGACCGTGCACACTCTCTAACAGTCAGTATCCTGTCCTGATCAGGATGAAAGCGCATGCCAACTTTGCCCATAGGCTGTGGATCTGTGATCGATGTAGGAAAATTCCCTCCCAGTCATATCGACCAAAGAGGCCCTTCCATTTATTGTGCCTTTTGGCAGTGTTGGGAAGGCACCAAGAGATCAAATCTACCATCTGCCCAGTTGATAATTTCACCTGAAAATTGAAACCAGCATCAGCTATCTCAATGTAGTGTATAAAAATTACTTTATAGTTCTCAGAGTGTAGATGGTAAATAACATTTTCATCCGGTAGACCATGCCAATCAGCACCTGATTGTTTTGGGACTTTTTGGCACCTGATTAAGTTAAGCTCGTTCATTTCTTTCGAGATGGGATCAGTTCTCGAATCTGTTTCTGGAACCAGGACACTGCATTCTGCCCGTACTGTCAGAAAAATGTTCAAAAACAATTTTGAAGAACGTGGGAGTTGACGCCGAATTAATGAGATATGAACTAAATCTAATTAGACTTGGTTCTGTTGGTTAATGTATAAAACTTATTGCCGCGTTTTCATCACTGATATCGGACCCTGAAGAATTGTCAAAAATAAAGAAGTTCTGTCATCAAAATTGCACAAAACGCATGTTACATTAAGCAATGGGGAGTCATGTTAGCTCTGATTTCAATTACCAAAGCAAAACATCCTATATTACACAGGGTCAGAGGAACTCACGTCTATGTTCAAATTAGATGCTCCATTTTTTGCGGGTGGGAGATCTCTGAATTGTCTCTCACAGTAATAGAACGGAAAGAGGTACCATTCACAATAGTTTTGAAGGTCGCATCCTGTAGATTTCCTGCTCGCAAAATCCTTAAGCCAGGACTAGAAAACGCGTACATGGGTTCTGGCCAATCAGGTAATCTATCTCCAAGTGCAGCTGTTGGGTTGCCTCACATCAGTCGTAAAGGTTGTTTGTGACTTGTATATAAGTTAATGGGAAAGCTTATTCCTTGAGCTAGCTTTTCAATTAAGAGAGACCCGTGACACCTATTGCGAGTTTCCTTTGGTAGTTTAAAATTTTTGGGGGACCGAATGGTCTAAGAGTGGTTTCGAAGCTTAGGTGAGGGCCCAAAGGGCCTAACAAGTGGTATCAGAGCTTAACAAGTGATATCAGAGCTTAGGTGAGGGCCGCAAGGGCCTAACAAGTGGCCCAAAGGGCCTAATAAGTGGTATCAGAGCCAAGTTCGAGTTAGGTTTGCCTACACCGATTATTGTTGTTTCCTTCATTGGTACAAGTTTGAGCCGGGTTTGCCTATACCAATTATTGTTGTTTCCTTCATGGGTTTCACCTAATGATTTGAAGATGTGTGTCCGCCGTCTGATTTAAGGATTTGAAGAGGTGGGTATGCCGTCTGATTTAAGGGAAGTGTGTCACACAATGATGGTTTCGGGCCACACCCGATGTGTGAAAGGGAGTTTTGGGTTTGTTGGTTTCGGGCCACGCCCGATGTGTGAAAGGGAGTTTTGGGTTTGTCCCGCATCAGTCGTAGAGGTTATTGGTGACTTGTATATAAGTTAATGGGAAAGCCTACATAGGTTAATGGGAAAGCCTTATTCTTTAAGCTAGCTTTTATATTAAGAGAGGCCTGTGACACCTATTGCGAGTTTCTTTTGGTAGTTTAAAGTCCCTTTTGGAGGCCCAAAGGGTGCAACAGTGGTTTCGGAGCTTGGGTGGGGGCCTAAAGGGCCTAACAGCAGCAGCCCATATGAAAGCTCGCTTGCAATGGAGAAACACCATAAGCTCCAGCTTCTAAGATACCAAACCTCACCTACAATAGTATGAAAAAACAAAATTTAGAAACAAAACAAATATCTGAAAAAAAGTCCTCACACAAGGCAGTAACTGCATAGTGAATTACCTCAAAATGACATTGCAGTTATCTGCAAAGACTAATGAACGAGGATGGTTGCAGCAAAATACTTCTGCTAATTGAAGGCCCATTAGAGGTTGTAGCCATATATATAGACGAGAAGCATAAGCAAAATAATTTGTTGGTGACAACTAACTGCTACAGTAACCACTACAGAGTCAGAAATTACATTTATTTAGTTCATCAATGGCCTCCTTAAAGATCTTTAGTCGAAGTACAAGTTTGTAACAGAAATTAATTTTTGAAGAAGATGATAAAGGACCAAGAGGAGGGTACAAATATATGTATATATAATATAATCTACAGCTAGCATTTTAATTAAATACTTAAACTGTATCTACGCAATTTACGAGGAGGACACATAGTTTAGCCACTCATAATCCATTTGTCATCACAAAAAAACTGGTGGCAAGCATTGGTATTCATAGGATATCAAGCATCATATTATGTGCGGTTTTGCTTGCAGGCAGCTGCTATGGAAATTTGGACTGTGAACATGTGAGGGATCAATTGAAGCCATGCTATAACTACATGCACTACGGAGGACATCCTTCTGGAAAGTGTGAAGAGCATAAAGAGGAAATGAAGCATTTCGACCATAAGTATAAAGATTATGAGTACTTCTTTTGCTGTGTGAAAAAAATCTATGAATCCATCTATTATCCCTACCCTGTGCCTAACCCGCCTCAGGCGAAAAAATTGGAGGATCTTCTGAAGAAATGTCCTTACAAGATCCCCGGCCAACCCTATCCAAAGTGCTACTCGTAATACTCTTCACTTCAATCTTTCTCCTGTTTTTATTTTTATCACTTGTAAAATATTTTGTATGCCCATGCATTATTTCACATCATTATCTTCTATACTTGGATAATATATATATTATGTTCACGTTAGGAAAAAAACATCAACCCCTCGCATGATAAACCATACAGATAATTTCACTCTTTCCTCAGCCTGCATATAATACCAAGTGTTATTTTGTAATTTGCTTTGCAGTGAACACTAATACAGTATTGGTCGGTGATGAGGGATTTTACGAAGAAGGGGAGCCTACACTTTCTCCCTTACCTTATATAATGAGCAGTGGACCTCCTATGTAACACCAGTAAATAATGCTGAGCGTTGCACGTTATACTATGAATAAAGGAAAAGAATGTTTTTTCAAATAAAATGTCCTAGCAAATACTTTCTTTCAGCTAGAACTGCTTTACACATATCATTTGTGCATGCCAAAATCATATTGGTCGATCAATTATAATTTGACTTATAAAATCCATCACTGATATGAAAGAAATTTATTTTCGTTTTCATACAGTGTGTGTTAAGAAAACAAATGCATGCAATTTAACAGACAAAGGAGCATGCATAGAAATTGAATAAACACACAAAATTAAAAGCGGCTGGCGATCAACTACATCTCCAAAATTGATCACACAACTGCAGAAGATTACATGCCTTTTGCCTGCAAAATATTACATCCTCTATTTTCCTATCTACTTTTATTAATAAAAGAGGAACTAGACAATGGCCTTTAGTTGAAAGTTGGAGGTTTGTCCAATCAAAGTACAACAAAAATATTATATATATATATATATATATATATATATATATTAACTATTATAGTATATCTTCTCGTGCAATTAGAATTTAGCTTCAATGTTAGACTTAATCATAATCTATATCTAATATATTTGATTATTATAGTCTATCTTATTATTCAGTAAAAGTTTATTTATAAGATTAAAATTAAAATTCATTTGTAATATAGGTCGCATATGGCAGGACATTTTTTCTTGTTTGTTTAATAACGCAATATATATTATATACACTCAGACCTATTTCAAAAACATTAAAAAAATTTTAATAAATAATTCAAGTGCATGTTAAAAGTCAAGCTTAATTTTTGTATCACATCGTCATAATTAAAGAGGTCCTAAGAAATAATTTTGAAGTATAGAAACATATATAATTCCACATGGTTTTTAAATGAGGAAGGGGAATCTGTGCTGCAGCATAGCGATGTTACCCGCGCTCGAATTTTAATCTCGCCGTTAAAAGACCATCCAATGGGGGCAGCTCAACGCGAGCGCTATAGAAAAGTCGTCAAACGGTTGAACGTCTTGACCCCTCTCGATCTCCGGTACGCTCGCCTGCTCCAACTCCACCACCGATGCCATCGCTGCCAACGTCGACGCCCTCCTCGGCCTCATCTCCGCTGGCGGCAACAGTGAGATCTACGCGATCCTCAATGAGATCCGGCCAAGAACTGGGAGTGCGCGGAGAAGAAGGAGGCGCTCCGGTGAGTGCAGGCAATGGCAGATCTGGTCCAGCCATGGGGGTCGGTGGGGGATGTATCTGGTGCTCACAGGTATTGTTCCTTATTGTCTTGGTCTTAATAATCTTGGTGAATGATGTGGTGATGGGTATTTTTGGTTGGCAATGGATCTGGTTTTTCTCTATTGTTTTTTTGAGCTCTCGATCAGGAATTTTTGTGCTTGCTGGCTTGGTTGGTGAGTTGAGTGTTGATCTCCCTCCTCATCTTTACCTAAAGAACATGTTTTTCACTGTTGGAAGGGCATTCAGTGTGTCTCGATAAATGTCATCCCCCTTCCAACTGGAGAAGGCCAACTTCATATTTTCATTCCAGAAGTTCAATTGAACCTAGTTCCAGCTCATCAATCTTCTGCACCAATTTGCATTCGTCATCTTCACCTAGCACTGAGCCACATTTCTCAACCAGTCAGATGCATTTTCTTCCACAACCTCAGAAATGCGACAACCAAAATTTGCAGCAATCCCAAAACATGGTGCTCCCTGTTCCACGAAATTCGGCACAAGAGGTCAATATGGAGATCACATGTGGTGAGGAAATGATATTAACTCCTCAGTTTCGTTGGGAGGCAGAATTTGCCAACACTGCTAGTGAACGAACTGATGATACTCTGATTGAGCTAGGCGATTGGCAAGTGGATCCTCATCAGCTTGATGCCATTCTCAATGCAAGTGATGATAATCTGACATTCACAATGGAGGTTGCATCTTATTTCACTTCCTCCAAAATTTTTAATTCTTTTGTAGCACTCTCCAACCTTTTCACAGCTATGAACATAGATAGTGTAAGTGTAGGACCTTGCGTCTGTTTCTGAGTAGTGATTTTCTAATTTGTCTGATATGAACATCAATGGCAATTTTATTTGGGAGATTTATATCCAATGGTATATAGACATCCAATGGGGTCTGACATCATACATGGATGACAACCAAGTGTCTATCCAAATTGTATCTTTCTTTTATAATCTTTCATTTCTTCTCAAATTCAATGATTGTATCACTTCTATATATCCAATCATTATATTCTTTCTCAAATTCACTATGGTTGGACTTCAACTATTTTAGATGAATCATGGCATTATTAGATATGTGCCATGAGCAAAACCTGTGATGGGTGTTCAAAAAATAGTTGCAATAGCCTTACGCATTGCACCATCTTGATCTGTGATAATCGAAGTAGGTGCTTTTCCCCCATATACATTTCAACCATGTCTTAAACACCCAAGTGAATGTTTCCTCTATCTCATCAGCAAGAAAGGCACAACCAAAGAGTTAAGATTGCCTATGGTGATTAATACTTGTCAATGGAACAAACACTATCACATCACCAAAGTTCATGTAAGATGCCATTGATCTCCCGCCTGCCCAAAAAACATTTTGGGTTGTTTCATTCTCATCTAATTCAATTTCAAAGAAGAAATCATTGTCTTTCACATTTTTCTCTTGAAAGTACTCGATAACACTTAAGCATTGTAGCCCAACATCATTCTTGTGGGTTCTTTTCAGATGGCTGCTACAAGCATAACCTGTCACTCTGTCTATGATGACACTATTAGAATTTACACTCAAAACTTTAGACACGGCTAATGGTCTCATTCCTGTTTGATGCAGTGAATCAATCATATTCTTGCAAGATTTAGATAGTCAACAATGAGACTGAAGCTTTCCAACTTTGGTTGAAGTTGAGGAGTTATGACTATGAATGTCCAAAAAATCTTCTACTTTCTACACTCCACACTTGCTTAGATGTATTATCATATAAGCTTTGCAATCTACTTTAGTCTCTCTACGCCTTTTAACTTCTCTCCCCATCTACCTCTTGTCAATATCTTTTTTACCTTCTTTCGAACAAACAAATGTTCGAGATATGATACAGTTTATCTTTCTCAAACGATAAAACCCACCCTTTCGAATGCTAAACCCTTGTCTTCTTGCATACTAGTTATAAAAATCATATGTAGCTTTTTCTGAAGAGAATGACTTGCCCAAACAAGGAGTCATATTTTCAAATGATTCAGATATTTGTATGGCATCACCTTCATCTTCTATTTCGTCAAAATCGTCCCTAATCTTGTCAAATTCTTCAATTCCCCCACAATCTTATTTTGTAGTCTACATTTCATTTTGAGTCAACCACAAATCATGTATCTAAGCTTTCTTATCTTCCATGGAACTATTGACATGTTTCCCGTCAGTATATCTAATGCTGCAATTTTCTTCCATCAGAGATATACAAAATAAGAAAATCTAGATCAAATTGAAGAACAAGAGCAAACCAATTATTTTTTTGGTATTGGATTCCCTTGCTGGCGTCTGGCTATTTCACAATGGCTTGCTCTCCTTCAAAGTCATCGACGTTGCAATATCTATCTAATTGTATGCATCCTGTACATGATTCACCACCGCCTATCAAATATTGACGAAAACCTGCAATTAAAAATTTACAATTCAGTGATTTTGTATTTCATCTACAGTAGAAAAAAACTAAGCCACCAATTGAACTGACTTTCAATCAATTTAATTGATTTTTCTTTGTTGATTTATAGGATTGATTTGTGGTTCAATGATGGAATATAATTGGGTTCCAACCATTACACCACAACTCAATCCTATACATATATTACATAAAGGAAATTCCCAATTTCTTTTTTTAAGAAAGTGTCGTACCTCTAAAACTTCAAAAGAACAATGCCAAAATTTGTGCTTGGAGAAACAGCATAACAAAATGCCAAATATGCAAATGAAACATCATGGTTACATCCATCAGTCATCGACAACAGTATCAAGTCGACTGACTAGAGTATTAAACAAATAAGGATTGAACTATTTGTCCTATTAAATACCAACATCTTAGAAAGATTATGTTGAATTTCTCAATCCATGAGTATCTCAACATTCCTCCACCGAAAAAGTAATCATCTTTTGTACCATGGAAATTCAACAATACAGAATTCATGATCAAACATAACTCAAACAAGATAAAAGGCTCTATAACTAATAACCCACCCAAACTGGCCATAACGTGTCCTAATACGTTATTCGGCCTAAAAATAATTCTATGATTTAATTAAAATGAACTAAGACAAATCTAACATACTCTCATATATTCTGATAACTGATTCTGTTGTTGTCTTATTGGCGTTATCATTATATATATACTTGGGCACACATGACTCTCATGGTTTATAACACAAGACCGGCCTTAGCTCAGTATGCGTGTTTTGAAATTGACCCAACTGAAATTAACGGTGGAACTGACCGGTTCAAACTATAAAACCCTGACTCGAATCATGGGTTTTACATTCTTCCTCCTTAGAAAAATTTCGTCCTAGAAATTTTAAATCAAGAAGGCTTCATTCTCGATGTCCAGGTTGACCACATCTGAAGTATGCATCCGTACCCACTCTGCATATTTCTCCATGAAGGTGTCCACAGTTTTGACATGTTGGGTGTCGTTGGGTGTCTGTTCTCCTATACTGGTCCATCCATAACTCTAATTGCAGCTGGAGCATCTATTTAACACCTCTGTTGTGCTCCCTGATCCGATTGATATTGTTGAGGGTGTTATTGTCTCTAATCATAGTCTTAGGGGTTGAGTAGCCTAGATTCACTCAGCTTCGCTTGCGACTCGCACCACATCTCTTGAAAGTAGCAAATCTGGATTTGTACCTCTGCCACCCGTGCATTGGCAGCCTCCATTTCGGTTTGATGGCTTCTAATGCTGCAACGGCTTCCACTACAATGGTTCCTACTATGGTGGCTTACGGGGATTTCTTGGGGGTGGTGCGGCTCTAGATTGGTTAGCTGAAATTGGCACACTGGTCCCTGCTCGTGGTATGTTGGTCCTCGATCGACTAGATGTTGTGTCACTGTGACCATGATTGGGAATATCTTGTGCGAGCAATGGAGGCGATGGGATCCTGATATGTGTCCCACGAGTTGGCGTCACCATCCTGCTACAAATTCTTGATCTGATCTATTCACCTAGTCACACCACCCATTTGTAATAAAATCTGCACAAAAATCAATAAGAAAGAAAAATACCTATTGGAACCACTCGGAGTAGTTTTTGCACACATGTGACCTGTATTATATCTACCATCTTAATTGACCAAAGGTTTGCTCTGATATCACATTATAACACCCCATTCCGGTTCACCCATGAACCGACCTGAAAATGTCACCAGCGACCGAACCGCTAAACTACTTGATTCGGTTAAGGCAACCCGGATCTCCCCTAGGTGTCTTAAAATAGTAGTGCAAGTATATAATGCATAAATGGGATGCTTGGGTTCAACCGTTGCTCTACATGCATGGCATGATATGCTATTGTACATAAATAAAATAATCGTGAAAACTGATTTGAAAATAAATAATATTTTAAAATAAAATGGACCGAATCTTTCATAAAAGTGCAATAGGGTCAATCCATCCGTGGGAATAATAAATATTTATATCGATATAATTCCAAAACATGACACTTTTATTTCACTTTCATTCTATTCTCATTTCACAAGCTAAACGTTCATAGCATTTCACAAATAATCTAAAACAATATTGTCATTCACACAATTTTACAGTAGTGACTGAGTACTTGGTGTAGTATTTAGGAGTTTCTTCTAGGTATTTATCCTTTACTGGGTAACTTGTGGAAGGCTGAGTATTGTCGGGGGTGAGAATACACCGCATACGAGAGGATTTAGAGCAAAAAAATTTACCTTAGAATTGATACTGTGATACCAGCCTTGCAAACCATGACTGCGAGCATGTAACGAGACAATTGGAATCCTGTTATGCATACATGCGCAGCGGTGGGACTCGCTCTCGCAAGTGTTGTGAAGAGCTTAGGGAGGAAGTGAAGCATGTGGATGACAAGATCGAGTATTTGGAATTTTATTGTTGTGTGAGGCGTAATATATAAATTTCTCTACTCTCCCAACCATGTTCCTCGTCCTCACCCAGCAAGAAGATTGCAGACTCGTCTTCAACAACGTCGCATAGATCCCCCTGCCAGGATTCCCCGTCCGCCTTATCCCAACTTCTGAGTATAAATATTCTCAAAGCTTCAATTTTTTCTTACATTAATTGTTTTATTGATCTCGGATAGATATATAATGATAATTTATTGTACATGACTTTATATTAGATATAGACAGCTTTATATACAATCAATAAACACATGGGGATTGTTCTACCTTTTCATGCAACCACACTTGCAAAGGATACGAAGTTATAATATAATTTCCAACACTTATGTTTTTTTCTGCAATTATTTGGAATAGTTACAAAAATATGCAATATACACTTCATAAGTTATTTGATTCAATAATTATATATAATTTAATAGGATGTCACGCCAAATTAACTTAACAAGATGTTGCATCATGAGCAAATTAGATAAATTTTAATTTTCTAAACAAATTTGGTTGAATAATGAGATAGACTATAATAATATTATATCTTAGATATAAATTTTGATTGACTCTGACTTTAAATATCGATCCTAATTAAATGAGAAGATAGATTGTAAAAATTAATTTGATTTATTATTTTTTTATTCTTTGTTGCATTTTCAATGGTTAAATCTCCTAATTCTAATCAGAGGTCAATTGAGTTCCTCTTTTATTAAGAAGAGTAGATTGGTTGACATTCATTTGTCATGCATAAATTGATGAGGTTTTTATTTTCTTATCATGAAGAATTGATTGATCAGTTGTACAGGTATTCATGTTATAAAACTTGCATGGCCATGGCAAAAGATCTTGCCGTGAGGAAATAGGGCAATAATTTGCACGTCTATATATCAATGTCATATCATGTCATGCCATGCAACATTCATTGTCTCATAAACTTTTATGGACTATTGAAGAATTTTGATCTAGTTTATCACCCTCTAAAATAGAAAAAATTAAGTATCACTGGGCTAGTTTTATATATATATATATATATATATATATATATATATATATATATATAATACATAGATTATGGTAATCATCTTTTTCCAACACAGCTAATTACACCGAGAGTAGGCAAAACTTATGTCTAAAACTAATTACTGATGCACCATTGATAATTTGCTTTGCAGGCAGTAATTGTAACTGAACACTGATCAAATATGGTCGATAATTTGGAGTCGAATAAGTTCTGGAAGTCATGGCTTCTCTGACTCTACCCCAGAAGCTTGAATAACGAATGGACCTTTGGTCTTAGCTGTGCAGTAAAATCTCAATATCAATGTCACTATAGATGCTTGTTACGTCAAAATAAATAAAGAAGACGATGCTTGTGTTCCATTAAACATGCATGCCATACATAATATATGGAATACCATACCTTCAATGATGCTAATGTCATGCGTTTCACCTGTCCATGCCAACCACTTAACTTGGGCTCCAGCTTGTGCAATCGCCACCATGAGCTTAACAGCTTTTTCAATCACCTAACATAGAAGCTTGATTAGATCAAGATCTTATGTCTAATTAAATCTCGAACCTGTCATATAATTTGTAAGACTTGGTCGAAGTATACCACTTCACCACGTTTGAGATGCACGTGACTCACAACTGAGCAGGGCCTTCCTTGGAAATTGTATGTACAAAATTTTGTATGAAAGCCCAAAAATTATGAACAAAATTTTTTTCGTGTGGATATTTTCAATCATAATTAACCAATTCAAATTTACATCATAACTAACTTGTGTAAATTATAACTAAACAAATTTCATACATTATACGTCTATTTTGTTCTACTTTCAAGGCCAACCAAAGCCCTTATTCTTCAAATTAAGACTACATAAAGATTCGAAAATGGGTGATGACAAATAAAACTAAATAAATAAATTACCCAGAGAAAATAATTTATTATTTCCTAAAAATTACAGCAATACTCAATCAAAATAATTCTAATAATACAATCAGAGATTTATTTCAGCTACCACTTTACTCTCTATATTATTTTAATGATAAAATAAATAAGTAGAAAACTTAAATTAATGAGTGTTCATTAATAAAAGATGGTCGATCACATAATATATTATATGTATCTTCTTTGAAATATATATACTATATAAATTATTAAAATTAAATAGAATATATTAACTTGAAAAATCTTATATTAAAAAATTAAATAAACATATAAAAAATTGTTTTGAAAAGATTGTATCAACATAACAAGATTTAATTTTGTGATGATTATAAACTGTCATTACCTGGAAAAAACATAGGCTCGAATTGGGTAAATAGTTAACTACAAAATTTGTGGGGTGAATCACACGGGCTTAGTGGGTCGTTGGCCTTTATAGAAACCATGTAACTCCCCTTATCAATGGTTTTGTAAACTTTATATATATGTATTATGTTTTAAAGATAACCTCCATGTGTGAATAATAGTTTTTGTTGGGTAGCCTTCATCGTCCACCCTCGATAAATAAGGATTTAAACTGGACATCGATAAATCTCATAGGTCAAATTAATCTCTCTTTACTCCATCTTTCTACTTTCTTTGGTTTCTTTTCAGCTGATCATTCTTCCACTAGAATAGAGTAGCAGGGTAAGTAAAATAGGATAGAGTACATTTAATTTGTATGAATATAATTAAGGTTAATTTGTATGAATATAATTAAGCTTAATTTGTACACATGTCGGGCTAGGCCTACTAATTAATCAAAACATGCTGTATAGTAGGTATTGGATGTCAAAATTCAATATTATTGGTTCCCAGTTCTAAGGAATACGTGTAGCCTGATACATGCTCTAAAACAAGACTTTGGTTGGTGATACAAGTCTACTGTCTACAATATGGGTAATATTGATGATCATGAATAGTAATTGTCTACTGAGATAATTATTTTATTATAAATATGTAAATTCATATTTACTTATATTAACCTTCATTAATGTTTTATTATAGTTATACATACTTAGTTGTTTTCTTGCTAACATGAAATTGCCTTTCGACAAAAATCTTGCATTGTGTGAGATCCCTCAATTTAGTCCTACATCCAATACCTATTCGAAGAAAATCCTGTTTATAAGTGGGAAGGCTCACAATATTGTGAAAAATGATGGGTCATTACACATTGCCACATGGGCTATGTCATTTCATAAGCGCTTTAACAATATTAAATGTACACAAAATTCATATATATATATATATATATATATATATATATATATGATAAGTAAATAAAAATATTCCTTTTTTAACCACTTGAGCTATTACCACTATTGTTTAAATGATCTAAATTTAGAAATCAAACTCCGTAGAGATACTTCAAAGTGACTTCACAAAGTGGGAAAATATTTTCCGGCACCCGTAAGCATATTTAGTGAGAGTTATTTTAAAAAGAAGAAGAAGCTTATTTTCAAAGTATAATGTAAGTAACGAATTAAATAAGATAGGTTGAAATTATCTCTTTAAAATGTTTAACTAAAGTTGAAGATTTATATACCATCCCCACTAATAAATTAGATTTCATCCAACTAGGTATTGAACAAGGGAATAAATTGGAAGTTCTCATAATCCAAAAACCTTTGTTAATTCCAAAATTACATCCAGTCTAACCAACTATTCAATATTGAACTAGATTGCCTTTAATACATCCATTCTAGACTGGCCAAGGGCCACACTTAATGGGAGGGAAGCAAAAAGTCTCCCTAATTTGTAAGCCATTTTCTTTTTGTCTGCTAATTGAAGGCCCATTAGACGTTCTAGCTACATATTTATTTAGTACATCAATGGCCTGCTTGAAGATCTTTAGTCGAAGTACAAGTTTGTTACAACATTTACCCTATATATACACATTTTCAAGGACATTACTGTTTAACCAATAAAAATATTTATTAGCTTTAATTTTGGAAAAAACTGATATAAAGATCACGATGAGGGTACAAATATATGTATATATAATATAATCTACAGCTAGCATATTAATTAAATACTTAAACTGTATCTATACAATTAGGGTTGTAAACAAGCCGAGCCGAGCCGAGAAGTGTTGCTTTTAAATTTGACGTGATTTTCGGCAAGCATGTTTGATCTTGTTTGAAAGCTTGATTAACTTTGTTATATTATGTGTCGAGATGAGCTTGTCCAAAATTTACGGTAGTTGGGCTTGGCTTGTGTTTGACTTGTTATATTTTCAAGCTGAGCTCAAACCGAGCGAATATTCATGCTTGGCTCGTGTTAGACTTATATAGAATTAAAAAATTCTTTCCAACACTAAATAAGTTTAAAGTGACCTCAATATCGATAAGCCAAGTCGAGCAGAGTATTTTTCGAGTTTGAACACATCGAGCTTGAAAATCGAGCCAAGCCGACCCGAACACTCCTTAGCTCAAGCTCTGTTCACTACTTAACGAGCTATCCATTTTGAGTCGAGTATTTTTTTCGAGCACAAAAGCATGAGTTCAAGCCAAATCGAGCTGAACAAAAAATGCTTGCGAGTAGGTCTGGCTTATTTCCACCCCTACATACAATGAATGTAATGAATGTAAATTAGAAAATATCTCATCAAATGCCACTTAATGTAAACTTAATGCACAAGCTCATCTTGCAACTACATAGAGCTCAACATATGGAGCTGCTCAGCACACAGTATAGCCACTCATAAACCATTTGTTATCACAAAAGAAAAAAGGGTGGCAATCAGTGGTATTCGTAGGTATGCAAGCATAATAATATGTGTGGTTTTGCTTGCATGCAGCTGCTATGGAAATTTCGACTGTGAACATGTGAGGGATGAATTGAGGCCATGCATGCACTATGGAGGACGTCCTTCTGGAAAGTTTTGGGAAGAGCTTAAAGAGGAAGTGGAGCATTTCGACCACAAGTATAAAGATTATGAGTACTTCTATTGTTGTGTTAAACATGTCAAACAAATATATGAATCCTTGTATTAAAATTTAGTTCAAATTTAGCTTCTTGAAGGAAGCCACGATTAGTTCAGTTCATTGTTGGGCCAAATTAACATGAATGAAATACATTATTCATCCACGTGGCATGGCTTGTCCTCCTCCTTGCCGCCAGTCCCCACTAATTAATCTTCCTTCAACGCTCCCCTTTGATTAATACTTATTTAGATTTGGTTTGATTAGGACACAAAAACAAAAAAATGTAAAATCTTTATATAATAATTCATGGCATAAGCAATAATTCCACAAAAAAGTTTTAGATTTTTTAACGATTTTATATATTTATAAGATATGTACGTAAGACTTTCATCAACTAAGTGCAGGGTTTTCCTAAGAAATTGCATCTACAAAATTTTTTACAAAAAACATAAACTTTTTTATAGATTTTACGACATAATTAGCCAATTCAAATTTCAATCATTAGTACCTTGTGTAAATTATAACTAAATAAATTTCATACATTATGCGTCCTTTTCATGTTAACCAATAAAATTAAACTTCCTTTTCAGGGCCAACCAAAACCTTTATTCTTCGAATTAAGACTATTGAAAGATTCAAAAATAGATGATAACAAATATAACTAAATAAATAAATTACTAGGAGAAAATAATTCATTATTCCAAACAATTACCTCAAAACTCAATAAAAAGAATGCTAATAATATAATCAGAGTTTTATTTCTGCTACGACTTTACACTCAATTTTAATTTAAGGATAAAAAAAGTAGAAAACTTAAGTCATGGGAAGTTTGTTAATACAAGGCACTCAATCACATAATATATTACATGTATCTTCTTCGAAATATATACAATAGAAATCATAATAACTATATCGAAATATTTTAACTTGAGAAATCTTATATTATAAACTCAATATACTTATAAAATTTGTTTTCAAAAGATTCAAACAATATAATGAGATTTAATTTTTTGTCGATAAGCTTGAGTTGGGTTAATTGTTAACTACAAAATTCGTGATAGACTAAGTGGGTCGTTGGCCTTTTTAGAAACCATGTAACTTTCCTTAGCGATGGTTTGGTAACCATTATATATAGTTTATGTTGTAAAGATAAGTGCCATATGTGTGAATAAAAGTATAATGAAGGGAGTTATTCTTGTTGTGCAACGTTCGTCTTTCACGCTCTATGAATGGAGATTTAAGCTAGACATTGGCATAACTCAAAGTTCTAAGACCTGTTTACTCCAGCTTTCTACTTTCTTTGGTTTCTTTTCAGGTGATTGTTCTTCCACTATACGACTAAGTAACACAGGATATACTACACATAATTTGTATGAATGTAACTAAGGTCAATTTGTACTCACGTCAGGCTAAGCCTACTAATTAATCAAAACATGTGGTATGGTAGGTATTAGACATCAAAATTCATTATTATTGGTTTTTGATCAACAGAATATGTGTGGCCCAATACATACTCAAAAACTAGAATTTGGGTGCTGACACAAATCTATTGTCTACAAGAAGGGTAGAATTCGCGATCATGAATAATAATTGTCTAGTAGGACAACCACTTTCTAATAAAGATGTAAATACATATTTACTTATATTAACCTTAATCAATGTCTCATTATAATTATACATGTTGTTTTCTTTCTAGCATGGTCTCGTCTACAAACTTAAGTCTTGCATTTTACTCGGGCTATGACATTGCATAGACACTTCAACAATATTAAAAGTACACAAAAATCATGTGTGTGTGTCTATATATATATATATACATATATATATATATATATATATGGGTAAAGGTTTCCTGTGCAAGAGGCAGGAAACCCTTACCTACGCCAGGATAATCTGGGCCGTCCGATTATGATCAAATGGCCCAGATTTGATAAAAAAAATTTTCCACCACCCCCTCCTTCGCCAGCGGTCGGGATCCGGCCGCAGCCGGCAGGGTGGGGGGTGGGCGAGGTAGGGCGAGGGCGGCGTCCGGGATTCGGCCGCGGCCGGCCGGGCGGGGGGGTGGGCGAGGCGGGGTGAGGGCGGCGTGGGTGGGTGGAGGAGAAGGGGGAGGCCCGGGATCCGGCCGCGGCCGGCCGGGCGGGGGATGGGCGAGGCGGGGCAAGGGCGGCGTGGGTGGGCGGAGGAGAAGGGGGAGGGCGGCATGCTATTTTTACACGCACAACGGAGGACATCCTTCTGAAAAGTGTTGTGAAGAGCTTATAGAAGAAGTGAAACATTTCGACGACAAGTATAAAGATTATTAGTACTTCTATTGCTGTGTGAAACAAATTTATGAATCCTTCTATTATCCCCACTCTGTGCCTCCCCAGCCTCGGCGAAAAGATTGGAGGATCTTCTGAAGGAATATCACATACCACCTCCTTACTTGATCCCCGGCCCTCCCTATCCAAAGTGCTACAAGTAATACTCTTACCGCCAATCTTTCTCCTATTTTTACAATTACCTCTTGTCAAATATTTTGCATGCCCATTCATTATTTCACATCATTATCTTGGATTCTAGGATAATATATAGATTATGTTTATGTTAGGAAAAAAACATCAACCCCTCGCATGATAAACCATACATATAACATCAATCCCTAGCCGTGTAGAGCAACGTCACCAGCAGCGATTGTGGCCGTAGCGGTGGACAGTGTTGGTACCAAACTGTAGATCTCGGCAAGGGGAAGCCGTTGGGGTGGTCGGATTGGCTGGTGTTGGCTCTCCGGCATAGGAAAACAGCCCAAATGGTGGCGGCGGCGGTGATGAACAGTGATAGAAAACTTGGTCGCTGACAGCGACTGCGGCGGTGCTGGTGGTTGTGAGTGATTCGAATGGAAAGCCGGCCCCGAGGCGGTCATGATTGCACTAAATGGGTGGCCAAAGGAGTTTTGGGGTCTCATAGGCGCTCAGCCAAATTAGTTGCGGCGTTATGGTGAAAATGATCCAAAATCGTGGGGATGTCATAGAAATCAAATAGAGAATGCTAGGGTTGAGTGGATGGCTCGGATTTTGCCATGTGGCATGATCTTAGTGTCTCACAACTTAGTGGCCTAGTGGGGTCCACCTATGGTCTATGTAATATACATATGAACGGAAAGCTCGGATCGAGACCATCCAAAGTCAAAGCTGATTCGAGTTCAAAATAAAGACTCTATAAGAGGGAATCGAGGCAAAATTGGTAAATTGGCCTCAAACCCTAAACTCAATCGAGGTAGGCCCACAGGGGCACAATTAATTGAACCAAAATTTCTTTGCTACATGCAAATGAAATACCCTGAAAATCCCAGACGAGTACTAAATGCTACAATGGCCTAGATCTAGGCCTATAATTCTGGCTAACATATACAAACAACTTTATATACCTCTGTATACAATGATAACTCATGCTCTTATCATCTACATGTTGGGCATACTCAGCCACTGTCACATGCTCGTACGGCCATCTGAACCTCAAACTCATATTGTTAATATTGTTCTCGCTCCAGCTCGCGAAGGTAGTGTGAACATACTAAGGTCAAAGCTTGGCTTTGTTTAACATATCTGGTCACACGGAAAGAGATTAGATCTCTCCAAAATAATTAGTCATATTGCTCTAGTGCTCTAGCTTGGAGGTGTCTCATCCTCACATAGTGTGAGATCATGTCTCTATCTATGGTGATGTAAGGATATATGTTTGAGTCATAGTGGAGTAGTGAAACTCTGTATAGGATAATGGGTGACTCAAAAATATGGGTAGGTCCATGGACATGTCTCTAAGAATCGAGTTTACGAGTGGGAATTGAGGCAAAATTGTGAAATTGATCTCAAACCCTAAACTCAATCAAGCTTGGCCGACTATGGCACAATCAAGTGAACCAAAATTTCTTTGCTACAAGCAAATGAACCACCCTAAAAATCCCAAACGAGTACTAAAGCTATAGTGGCCCAAATCTAGGACTAAAATCCTTGCTAACACATACAAACAACTCTGTATGCCTCTATATACACCGATAATTCTTGCTCTTATCATCTGCATGTCGGTCATACTCAGCCACTATAACATGCTCATACGACCATCTGAGCCTCATACTCATATTCTAAATATTGTTCTGGCTTGAAATGAACAATACAAAAATGGATAAAACCCTAAACCAAAATTGGGGTTTTACAACCTCTCCTCCTTATAAAAATTACATTCTCAAAATTTCTTATATCAACTACAATCGGAGGACTCAACTAAAGATGCCATCTTGCTGACAAACCAGTAGGTCTCCGTTGAAAGCTAGTTGAACATGGTCCAAGCATACCCACATGAATATAGATCTCTAAACGCCGACGAAGCTCACTAGCTCCTTACTATTCTAGCTCCTAAGGTCACTGCAAACTATGGGGAAAAACCTAAGCTCACCCCTAAGGGTCTACTAGGTAGTGGAGCAGGTACTCTAGAGTATTGCAGGGTACTAGTTTGGACTAAATCGGGAAAAACTATATCGATGCAAGGTATGTGGACTCTAGTACTAGATAAGGTACTTTGCTCTAGATCTTACGACTATTCTAAGGTGCCCTACGAGTTCTACTAGCATATGGTGGACTCTAGTACTAGATAAGGTATATACTAATGAACTGTATGGCTCATTGTCACTAGTCTAAGTCAATCACTCATGTGTTCCTCTAAGAGGAACTAGACAGCTCACTAGGTCTTAGTTAACTCGGTCTCAATTCAAATATCTCACTCTGTTCCATAATGGAATAAGGACAGCTGCTATGGCTCTACTGCATGCTACAGCTCTCCTAACTATCTATACAACCACTAACTACTGCTAAAGGGGCTCTTGATGATGGAATGATGGCGAGAACACCTGTATACGTATTGCATGTCTCAAGGAGTATGAAAAGATACTCTGCACGAAACTGTGGAGTCTGCATTTGATTTGTATTATGTGCGCTGGTCAAAGTCTGCTCATCTCAACCATCTGGAAAAACAAATAGTAGGATTGATAAATCTCGAAAGGTAGTGTGAACATACTCCGGTCAAAGCTTGGCTTTGTCTTATATATCTAGTCACATCGAAAGAGACTGGATCTCTCGAAAAAAATTAGTCATATTGCTCTAGGGCTCTACCTAGAAGGTGTCTCATCCTTACATAGTCTGATATCATGTCTCTATCTATGGTGATGTAAGGATATATGTCTGAGTCACAGTGGGGTAATGAAACTCTATATAGGATAATGGGTGACTCAAAAATATGGGTAAGTCCATGGACATGTCTCTAAGATCCTCATTATTACACTCCCCCGTAGGTGGCCTACCTATGGAATAGCTAATCAATGTCGAGTCTACGAGATAGCTCCTAAGTAGCTCTAGTTTAATCAACTAACAGTAGGCATGTGTTTCTCGATACGGTACTAGTCACGCACTTCTAACCGGATGGGTTCAAATGACCCAAAGAACCACTATCTCTTTTCGAGTCTACGGGGACTCATAGTGAGGTTTGACATGTGCCTTTTCCGTTCTTCAATGTTGTGTGACATGTCGTGCCGTACTGATTTGTAACACTAATCTTGACTCATAAGACTACTACTGTTGTGGTAGACTTTCAAGCAAAGCTGTCGGTTAAGATGAGCATACACTAGTATCCCTCTATCTAGTCAGCGTGGTATGGTCTAACTAAAGTCCTTATCTGTGTTGTTCCCAAGCTGGGGTGAAGTTGTCTCCTTTAGACTGGTTTGTCATTAGCTACCTACACTAAGTCCTAAACAGCACCAGAAAGGTAAGGACCTCATCGTGATGGTGAAGCACAAGGAAAATACTCTCTCCATAATGGACGCTCACTCAATAAACCCATCATCTATGCCAAAATTCTATTAAGAGTCAAAATCCTTTTAATGGCTGGAGTCATTTGGCATGTCTTACCATTTACATGATCTATATACCCTGGTTGTCGGTCACATACATGCTGTCAAGCTTACTGAATAATCTGGCCATTGTGGTCATCCCATAGTGATCATATATTATCTTATTCTCTAACTCTATCCATATATATCCCTAAATGAGTCACTAACACAGTCTAATGATCCCAATAAGACTGTCACTAACACTATCTTGCAATATGCATCAGACCCATGGATGTCAAGTCAAGGCAATGATATGCAAGATGGCTATTGAAGTCAATCCTATATCATCTCTTTAAAATAATCTCAGTGCACCTAACTTTCCTCCAGTGGCTGATATTGTCGTAGCTATATCTTGTCCTCAATCTTTGACCCACCTCTACTCTGCATGCTACGACATGTGGTCTATGTTCAAAGCTAAGAATATCTTTAAGTAGTTGTCCTCCTACTTGGTATTTACTTTCGCTATAACTGCTCACTCAGATGGTGGCACTCCATAACAAATGATGGTTATGCATCACGGACGACGATAATGCGCATTCGGTGGGTGGCAGTGCATCAAGGTCAGCGGTTGGGCAACTTGGACAATGGTTGTGCATCACGGACTGTAGTTGTGATACTCAGACGGTGGTTGTGCTACTAATACGGCGGTTGTACTATCCAAGTGCTAATGCCTAATTCTGATCATGTACGTCATGAACCCAATACTGTCTCTGGCTTGTTCATCTCCATATGTTTGTCTCCCCAGAGGTTGCTACTATCAACTCGGCTCATGTTATCTGACCATGCGTGTCTAATCTGGAGGGGTCCAGATCATAATGGTGACACGTACTATGGTGATCGAATGCTAAGCCTATACTTATCTTCTGGAATCGGGGGTGACAACTCCTACAAACACTGGTTTCCTCTCAATAGCCATCACTAATCTTGCCCTCACAGATCGAGTGACATCCGGTCTACCGTCTAACTCCGTAGAAAAAAAATCTCTCATCCTTAGTGTGTTCGTCTCTGATAACTTCGTCTCACAATGTATAGCATGTCCTAAGGAAGAACTAATGTCGTCGCATGCGAAAGACAGGCAAGTGCTGCAATGTGGTTGCCAAAGTCTTGGTATTTCCGGTCACCATCAAGCACAACTTTAACTAATTGAGCATGAGGACACTCTTAAGTCGTCCAAATCCTTGACACGCTAAAAGGAAAGGTGTGTTTTTAGGCTTATCATAACTTTCCTGTGGGATCCACACTGGCATCCACTAAGATCATTATCTTATATCCATTTCATAATTTCTATTAACACTGAAACATGCATTGCTCAGGTCTGACTAAGCAAAAATTTGATATACGAAGAAAATACCAAAGGAAATATCTATTGGCTTGGCTAAGGACAGCTGGACACACTTGGCCAAAAAATAAAGCCATCATCCTCAATCGACCAAGACATGGCTCTGGTACCAATTTGTAATACCTTGATTCTAGTTCACTTAAGAACCGAATCACAACTATTGTGATCGAGTCGAGTCATGTTTAAAGTTGTCGGTCGGTACAACTTGATCGAAAAAATAAATCGAAATAACCCGCTTAGTGTTATGAGAATGAAAGACATTATTAAATACTCGTCAAACACATCAAACATAAATAAAAGTAAGAAAGTAAATAACTATGCTAAGTCCAAGTGTGCTGAGCGTTTATCTGTCCTCCCACCAAAGTCGACTTAGGATTTGCATGACCAACATATATTATATGAAAACCATCAATAACAAATGTTACTTGTTTGAAAAACAACTAATACAATTTGGCAAATGGATATTCCACTATCCACAAAAACTTATTAAACTTCATGATTGCATCACACTGGGTTGTAAGCAAATATACTTAACCAATTGCGGGCTCGCATGCACGGCTCATGATCATATTCATACATACATATAGTGCATACACCACCACACCTTCCATATCACCCGCCATGCACTCAAGTGGGAAAAGATGCAATTAACTTAGTGCCACAATTTTTGGAAATGCGCTGCATTGCTCAGTACTCTCACACACCGCACTAATTCCGGGTTTGATGGAGTATAAGTGTGATTCATACATATCTCCACACCGCTCACTCCTTATTCGTGAAATCCGTAAAAAATATGTGTACTTATATAATAGGCTTAAGGAAGAGGCTTATATTATAAATTTTTGGAGCTTCAGTTCGAAGACCAATAAGGGATTCATCCGTTTAGTTTTATTAAACATGAGTAGAAAACATGGGTAAATGACCCGACATCGGAGGGATCTGTAAAAAACTCTGCCGATGCCATCCTAGGTATAAAACATGGTCAAACTCTACACGCAAGAAGTCAAGCAGAGAGGGATAGTCCTACAGACCCGTGGTCTAAGCTCTAAGCATATCTGCACATCTATTTTAGTCATAAAATAATAACATTATATACTATATACATAAATGGCTAAATACAAGTAAATATTATATATATTTCCGTTAGTAATCATATAAACAATTAAATCAATAAATACATAAGCAGTCTAGAAAAAATAGTAAATATTATTTAAGTTTAACTAGTCAATAATAATAATAATATCATGGTCATCATTACAAAATACATAATTAAATACAATTACATAATAACATACACGTACGAACAAATAAATATATATATACATGTACAATTTAGTAACGTAATAAGACTAATATTCATATGTAAATATTATAATAATAATATGAAACAATCATGTAAACATTCATCATATATGATACACATATAAATAAAAAATAATAATAATAAATAAATAAATAAAACTAATCATAACATCCAATAATGCTGAATCATGTGAATATATAGCTAAACTATTATGGGTGTTTTTGAATTACAAAAAATGGTTGGGAAATAGCCGAAAATGGACCGAAATGAGCTGAATCGAACTGAACCGAGCTGAACCAGACCAAATCGTGCTGAATAAACTCGGTATGGGTTAACCGAGAAATTGGGCTGGGTTGACTGGGTGGCATGACCTCATTCACGACAGGCGGACTTGGACATGGTTGGGGAGCTGGTAATCACAACCGAGCAGTGGATGCGGACACGGCGGCAGATCACAAACTGGGCAAACGGGTTGGCAAGGGCGGTGGTGCCATTGCCGGAAAACGTGATGGAAGAGCGGTGTAGATTGCCGTCCGTCGCGATCGAAAGGGGGAGGATGGGGAACGTCATGGTGGTGGCGATCGGAGGAGTCCGGCCCAAGGCTGACCGGAAATGGGCCGCATCGCCGCTGTGTGTGGCGACGTCACCGGCAGTGATCACGGCTGCAGTAGTGGACGGTGGTGGTACCAAACTGTAGATAACGGTGACCAGAAGCCATGGGAGTGGTCGGATCGGCCGGCGGTGGCTCGCCAGCATCCAAAAGAGGCCCAAACGGTGGCGGCAGTGGTGATGAACAATGATAAAAACTTTGACGCTGATGGCGATTGCGAGGCTGCCGGTGGTCATGAGTGGTACGAATAGAAAGCTGCCCGCGAGGCGGTCACAGCCATAATGAATGGGTGGCCAAAGGATAGTCAGGGTCTCACTGGCGGCAAACCAAATTAGTCGCGGCATTAAGGGGAAAATGATCAAAATTGGTGTGGCAGTCAGAAATCAAATTGAGAATGCTAGGGTTGAGTGGAAGGCTTCGATTTTACCATGCGGCACGATCTGAGTGTTCGATAACTAAGTGGCCTAGTGGGGTTCACCTATGGGCATATATAATATACATATGGATGGAAAGTTCGTGTCAAGGTTGTTTAAAGTCGAAACTGATTCAAGTCTAAAAAGACTTTATAAGAGGGAATCGAGACAAAATTCCTAAATATGGCTCGAACCTAAAGTCAATAAAACTGGCCCCAAAGGGGCACGATCAAGTGCTCCAAAATTTCTTTGCTGTATATAAATGAAATACCTTGAAAATCCCAAACGAGTACTAAATGCTGCAACAGCCTACAATTAGGCCTAAAATCCTGGCTAACACATACAAACAACTTTATATACCTCTGTATACAATGATAATTCTTACTCTTATCATCTGCATGTTAGGCATATTGAGCCACTATAAGATGCTCATACAGCCATCTGACCCTCGTACTCATATTCTTAATATTGTTCTACCTCGATCTTATTTGAATTGACTCGAGACTGCCCAAACTGGACAAAACTAAAATGGGCAAAACCCTAAGCCGAAACTAGGGTTTTACAATACATCATCATGCTTGTCGACATATTTCTTTTTTTCCTCTTCTCCTGATCATTGCAAAAAAATATTAGGGACATGAATCCTAAAATGACCATAGGATTACAAATGACAAAAAATTACTTTGAGCTGACCCCTCCTTTATCTAACCTTGGAAGTATTGCACGATCATATAGGCATTGTACATGGACGCTAGCCACCATACATCATGCATGTACAACAATTTTATGACCCCTTTCTATGTGGTTTGATAATTTGATATATAAGTTTACATCATGGGAACCATCTCTCACAAGAATTGTTTTAACTCAATAAATAAAATATCTATGAAAAGTTTTGCGCTCCTTCAATTCTACTCCCAAATTTGAAGGCATGACATTATAGGTTGTACATCAAGATCTATAGATGACAAAGCGCGAGGAAATAATATTAATTCGGAGGTTACCCATTACAGCAATCCATCTTTCAGTCATAAGTTAATGAAGATACATTTATTTAGTTCTTCAATTGTGTGCTAAGGTCATTTGCTCAAGTACGAGTCTATAGTTGCTCACATTTATATGTATACTTCACGATTTTAACAAAAATGACTAGTATCCTAGTTTCAAATTCCAGAGGAAATTCATGTAAAACCAATAATTAGCATATATAGTTCCCAGATATACTAACAGCGAATAAAAACATGCAAATTGTACAAATTTCTAAAAGTAAAACCTAGCTAAAAGTAAACTCTTTCTATATACAGCAATCTTGTCCACTTTTTAACAAGAACTTAAATTTCAAATTCTTCACCAAATGCCACTAAATACAATCTTAAATACTCAACAACTCATAATCTTGCATGCAGCTCTATAAACCCATGAAACGCAAATTCTTGACACAGAGTTAAGCCAAATTATCATGAAACAGTTCTATAACAAAACTTGTAGTACGGTGGGAAATGGAGTTGAGTCGTGCATTGCTGAGGTTTTTGATATGCATTATGGTTGGGGAGATGTTACTTGCATACACCAGCTCTTGCGGCATTGATTCATGGCCTGCCCAGATGCCTACCGTTAGTTTGTTGTTTCTAGGTATACTTAGTCCATAAAAGGTAGTCGGTGCTATCTTAGTGGTAGAGACAATTTACAACTTATGATCGTATGTCATAGTTGTAGTGACAATTGAACATGGATGCTAGGAGGTTGTTAGAATACCTAAGAGTGTTATCAGGTTCCAAGGAGTGGAATCAAGCATTACCAAAATTCTAGATATCGAGCATAGCAAGAGATAGTGTTTAGTAACCTACAACAACTCATTGGGCACAAGGAGTGTGTAGCAAGCATTAGCTAGGGGTTTACCAAGCAAGCTATGTTCATCGGCTTTAAAATTAACCTCAAGATGTTGAGCATGGGTTATAAGTGCTGATCATGATTGAGTGTTGATAGTTAGAGTTACCGAGCACATCTAGGAGTGGTAATCGATCATGCTAAGAAGTAGGTCCCGATAGTAGCGCAAAGGATTTGTCGGCAATGCTAGGAGCTGATTACCGAGCATGCTGAGAAATGGACTTAGGAGTAATGAGAGGAGTGATGAGCATTACCAGGAGTGTTAGACGAGTGCTAGGCAATAACCGATAGGTGGAAAGTGGAGTTCCAACATTTGATTGAGGTTTCCTAGTTGCATTAGGAATCCAAATACAAGTAGGATTACTGGTAGCAGTTGTGCGTGTGGGCTAGCTGGTAACCGTGAGATTTCTTGGTGGACTTGGACTTTGTCGACACTTCAGGGAGGAGGTCTTGAACAACTTGAAAAAGTGTTGGATTTGAACATCGAGGTTGACTAGGAGAAAGAGTTGAGAGGGAGTCTTGATGGAGCCAGGATCAAACCCTAATCCTATTGGGAGTCGGATGTTGGGTTTGAGGTTCTTTCGCCAAGGGTCTTCCACGATCATGGAGTTCAACTAGGAATGTGTGGAACAATATGAGAGACGTTTTTCAGGTCACGTTAGACTTGAACAGGACGTTAGGAAGAGTTAAATAAGGAGTGAACAATTTCCAATTAGCCAAGTTCGAGTTTATAGTGAAGTAGGTTGGAGGTTTTATAAATAGGCTAGATCCTTAGACATATGTAACTATCACGAGAGAGGTGATCAATTACAAGAGGTGAGGACATATTTAAGGTGACTTAGGAGAGTTCACAAGGTCTCCATTGTGAGAAGAGGGCCGAATCAAGGAAGAAGAAATAGGAGGAAGTTGTCATGGTCAATCTCTTGGTGTAAGGATTGAAACTTCAGAGTTTTAGGGATCTTTGGAGCTTGATTAATGTACTCTTGTACACGCCTTTGTTACTCATTTGATTCATCTTTAATTGAGTTAAATTCATATATTAGTTGTTCTCATTGGAGAGTTCAATTAGGGGTATGTAGTTCTAAGGATTGCTTGTTTGGAAGGGTGATTCAGGTGAGTCCCTTTGTGAACGAGTAGCATTGGGGCTAAGCCTAGTGGGGCTGTTTATAAGGTCGAGCGAGTGCTTCAAAGGATTTGAGTACTTGTATCCCTTGTATTATTTTGTTAATATAAGGTTGAGAGTGGTTTCCGAAGATTTGTGTTTTTGCTTGTTGTTTATCGCGATTAGACAATGAACTTTACTACCGGGTCGTGGTCGAAGTTTCAACGTGACTAATTTACAAGGACTAGTTATCGGTATGAGCAAGGGAAGAGGCCAGCACAACTTAACACAAGAATTGGTGTTTGGCAAAGATTGGGTAGTGACTAAGAGGGTTGATCAAAGAAGTGTATCAAGTGTATCAAGTGTGCTTGTGTATGATTAAGCACGGTTGATCAAAGAAGGTGCAAACAGTGGTACGAGATTAATCCTAATTGAGGTTTTCTATTTGGGTGCTAATTTTGTAAGTGTGATTAGTGTGGTATTCGGTGCGTCAAGGATCCCTTGTTATCAGTATTTTTGGTAATTGGATATCAGTAAGGGGGTTTATTGCTATTTGTAGTGTCGAGTTTTGGGACCGAACCAAGGTAACGGTATTGAGGTTTTGATTGGTTATAGTGATCAGTTAACCTTTAAGTTGTGATAGTGACTGAGTAGTAGGTGTAGTATTTGGAAGTTGCTCTTGGGTGTTTATCCTTTATTGGGTAACTTGTGGAAGGGCGAGTGTTTTCAGGGGTGAGAATACATCGAATAAGAGAGGATTCAGAATGAAAAATTTTACCCTAAAATTGACAATGTGACACCAGCCATGCAAACCATGATTGTGAACATGTAAGGAGAGAATTGGAACCCTGTTATGCCTACATGTGCAGTGGCGGGACTCCCTTCTGAAGTGTTGTGAAGAGCTTAGGGAGGAAGTGCAGCAGGTGGATGACGAGATCGAGTATTTGGAATTTTATTGTTGTGTGAGGCATATATATGAATTCCTCTACTCTCCCAACCATGTTCCTCGTCCTCACCCAGCAAGAAGATTGCAGACTCTTCTTCAACAATGTGGCATAGACCCCCCTGCAAGAATCCTTGGTCCACCTTATCTCAACTGCAGAGTATAAATATTCTCAAAGCTTCAATTTTTTTCTTCCATTAATTGTTTTATTGATGTCAGCGTGTTATATAATGATAATTTAGTGTACATGACTTTATATTAAATATAGACAGCTTTATATAGAAGCAATACGCATGGAGATCGATGTGCCTTATCATGCAACCCCACGTGCGAAGGATACGATTATCCATTTGTGAAAAGGTGTTATTAAAACTACTAAAATGTACTGTACAGAGGGCGCCCATGAAATTATAATATAATTTCCAACGCTTATGTTCTTTCGGCAATTATTTGGAATAGTTACAAAATATGCAATATGCACTTCGAAAGTATTTGATTCAACAATTATATTAATTTAACAAGATGTCGTGCCATATTGACTTAACAAGATGTTGCGCCGAGCATGATTTAGATAAATTTTAATTTTATAGACAAATTTTAATTGAATAATGAGATAGACTATATAATAATATAATATCTTAGTTATAAATTGTGATTGACTTTGACTTTAAATATCGATCCTTATTAAATGAGAAGATATATTGTAAAAATTAATTTGATGTTTTATTTTTCATTTTTTGTTGCATTTTCATTGGTTAAATCTTCTATTTATTATCAGAGGCCAACATTGTGTTCCCTTTTTATTAATAAGAGTAGATTGATTAAAATAAATTTGTTGTGCATAAATTGATGCGGATTTCATTTTTTATAATGAAGAATTGGTTGATCAGTTGTACAGGTATTCATGTTATAAAACTTGCATGGCCATGGGAAAGATCTTGCCGTGAGCAAATAGGGCAATGGTTTGCATGTCTACATGTCCATATCATATTATGTCATGCCATGCAGCATTAATTGTCTCATAAATTTTTATGGGACTATAGTAGAATTTTGATCAAGTTTATGGAAGGTGCTTCTCCTCCAAGCTCCGCAACCAATTCCTTGCCCTTGGAAGGCTTGGAACTCTACTTTGCTGGTGCCATCTTGAGGGCAAACTTCCTAGAAGAGAGGGGATGAAGATCAACAGCAAGAAGGATGGAAAAAGGTTGGAAAAGGGCTGCAATTTCAGCAACCAAAGGAGGAGAACAAGGACACCATTGTTCCTTGGGTTCCAAGAAAGGAGGGAAGGGGTGCAACAATCTCCAAAAGGGTGAATTTGATTTTCAAAACAAAAGTTGTTACACAATTCTTTTACAGCCCCCTTTTGTAGGCATCTTCCCTAGTGAAATGACCCAAACGCCCCTACCCAATTACCCCTACTAACAACCCTACTCATCTACTAACAATATTCATAACAGTTTGCCACGATCAAAAATAAAAAAATTAAGTATCACTGGGCTAGTTACATATATATATATATATATATATATATATATATATATATAGTACATAGATTAAGGCAATAATCTTTTTCCAACACAGGTAATTACACCGAGAGTAGGTAAACTTAGTGTCCAAAACTAATTACTGATGCACCATTGATAATTTGCTTTGCAGGCAGTAATTGTAACTGCACGATGATCAAATATGGCCGAGAATTGGGAGCCAAATAAGTTCTGGAGGTCATGGCTTCTCTGAAAAGAAACTTGAATAAAGAATGGACCTTTGGTCTTAGCTGTGCAGTACAATCTCAATATCAATGTCACTATACATGCTTGTTACATTAAAATAAATAAATAACACGACGCTTGTGTTACGTTAAACATGCAGGCGATGCATAATATATGGAATACCTTACGATCATTGATGTAAATTTTATGCGATTACTAGTTATTTAGATTTGGTTCTATTAGAAGGAAAAAATTATAAAACCTATAAGTAATAATTCATGGAATAAGTATTATTCTTTCAAAAAAATTTTTCCCATGTTTTAAGTATTTTTTATACTTATGAGAGATGCTCATAAGGCTTTCACCAACTAAGTGCATGGTCCTCCTTGGAAATTGCACCTAAATTTTTTTTTATAAAAGCCACAGAATTATGAGAAAAAAATTTTTGTGATGAGATTTTCAATTACAATTAACTAATTCAAATTTACATCATAACTAACTTGTGTAAATTATAACTAAATAAAATTCATACATTATACATCTATTTCATTTTATTTTCAAGGCCAACCAATGCTTTTATTCTTCGAATTAAGACAACTTAAAGATTCCAAAATGGGTGCTGACCAATATAACTAAATAAATAAATTACTGGGAGAAAATAATTTATTATTCTAAAAATACTGCAAAACTCAATCAAAATAAAGCAAATAATATAATCAGTGTTTTATTTCAGCTATGACTTTACTCTCTAGATGATTTTAATGATAAAAAAAGAAGTACAAAACTTAAAGTAAGGGACGTTCATCAATAAAAGATAGTCAGTCACATAATATATTACATGTATATTCTATGAAATATATATACTATATAAATTATAATAATTATATTCAAATATTTAAACTTGAGAAATCTTATATAATAAATTAAATATACATGTAAAAGATAGTTTTCGAAAGATTCTAACAACATAAGGAGATATAGTTTTGTGTCGATCATAAACTGCCAGGATGTAAAAAACACTTAGGCTCGAGTTGGGTGAATGGTTAACTATAAAATTTGTGGGGTGAATCACACGGCTAAGTGGGTCGTTGGCCTTATTAGAAACCATGTAACTCCCCTTAGCAAAAGTTTTGTTAACTTTATATCAAGTTTATGTTGTAAAGATAACCTCCATATATAGGAATAAAAGTTTTTGTTGTGTAGCCTTCATCATCCACCCTCTATAAATATGGATTTAAGATAGACATTGATAAATCTCACAAGTCAAATTAAGCTCTCTTTACTCCATCTTTCTACTTTCTTTGCTTTATTTTCACGTGATCGTTTTTCCACTAGAAGAGATTGCCAAACATAGGATTGAGTACATATAATTTGTATGAATATAATTAAGGTTAATTTGTACATGCGTCGGCCAAAGCCTATTAATTAAGCAAAACATGCGGTATAGTAGGTATTGGAATTCAAAATTCATTATCTAAGGAATGCGTGTAGTTCGATACATACCCAAAAGCTAGAGTTGGATGCCAATATAAATCTATTATCTACAATACAGGTAATATTCATCATCATGAATAGTAATTGTCTGGTAGGACAACCATTTTATTATAAAGATGTAAATTCATATTTACTTATATTAACCTTAATTAATTTTTCATTAAAATTATACATACTTAGTAGTTTTCTTGCTAACATGGAATTGTCTCTCGACAAAAATCTTGCATTGCCACTTGGGCTATGTCATTTCATTAATGCTTCAACAAAATTAAAAGTACACAAAAATCATATATATATATATATATTTTATGAGTGAATAAAAATATTTATTTTCTAACTAAGAAATTGCAACTAGTGGTAAAATGATCTAATTTTAGAGATCAAACTCCACGTAGATACTTCCAAGTGGCCTCACGAAGTGGGAAAAGATTTTCTAGCGCCCCTAAAAATATTTAGTCAGAGTTATTTTATAAAAAAAAATAACTCATTTTCAAAGTATAATGCAAGTAATTAATTAAACATGATGGGTCTAAATCATCTCTTAAAAATATTTAACTAAAGTTGAAGATTTATATACGACCCCTACTAATAAATTAGATTTCATCCCTCTAGGTATTGAAGGAGGGAATACATTGGCAGATCTTATATTCCAAAAAGCTTTGATAATTGCATCCGTGTAATTTCAACACTCACAGCTTAATCCATGTACGGTCTAACCAACTATATACGGAACCATATTGACTTTGATACATCCATTCAATACGGGCCCAGGGGAACAGGGCACACTTAATGCGAGACAAGCAAAAAGTCTCCCTAAGTTTTAAGCCATTTTCTGTTGTCTGCTAATTCAAGGCCCATTAGACGTTCTACCTACATATAGACCAAAAGCATAAACGAAATAATTTTTTAGGTGGCAACTAACTGCTACAGTAACCAATACAGAGTCAGAAATTACATTTATTTAGTTCATCAATGGCCTGCTTAATGATCTTTAGTTCAAGTACAAGTTTTGTTACAGAATTTACCCCTATATGTACACATTTTCAAGGACTTCACTTTTTAACCAATTAAGAAAGTTTGGTTAGCTTTAATTTTGGAAGAAAATGCTACAAGGACCATGAGGAGGGTACAAATATATGTATATATAATATTATCTACAGCTAGCATATTAATTAAATACTTAAACTGTACCTATACAATTTATAAGAAGGATACTCACCACCGAAAGTAAACCCGTTTGGTTACATAAAGCTGGTCCACTTTAAGCAATGAATGTAAATGAGAAAATATCTCATCAAATGCCACTAAATGTGAACTTAATGCACAAGCTGATCTTGCAACTATATAAAGCTCGACATATGCAGCTGCTAGACACACAGTTTAACCACTCATAATCCATTTGTTATCACAAAAGAGAAAATGGTGGCAAGCAGGGGTATTCATAGGGTTGCAAGCATCATATTATGTGTGATTTTGCTTGCATGCAGCTGCTACGGAAATTTCGACTGTGAACATGTCAGG
Organism: Piper betle; assembly: GCA_033002965.1. NCBI lineage: Eukaryota > Viridiplantae > Streptophyta > Magnoliopsida > Piperales > Piperaceae > Piper > Piper betle. The sequence goes on from JAURVB010014899.1 coordinate 56,913, forward strand.
GATGAATTGAAGCCATGCTATAAGTACATGCAGTACGGAGGATATCCTTCTGAAAAGTGTTGTGAAGAGCTTAAAGAGGAAGTGAAGCATTTCGACCACAACTACAAAGATTATGAGTACTTCTATTGTTGTATGAAACAAATGTATGAATCCTTCCCGCCTCCCCCACCTCCCCCACCTCCCCCGCCTCCCCCACCTCCGGCGGAAAGAATGGAAGATCTTCTAAAGAAATGTGGCATAAAACCTCCTTACAAGATCCCCGGCCCGCCCTATCCAAAGTGCTACTAGTAATACTCTTAACTTCAATCTTTCTCCTGTCTTTATTTTTATCTCTTGTAAAACATTTTGCTTGCCCATGCATTATTTCTCATCATTATCTTGGATTCTTGGATAATATATATATTATGCATGTTAGGAAAAAAACATCAACCCCTCGCATGATAAACCATATATATAATTTCACTCTTTCCTCGGCCAGCATTACTATACCGTTCCAGAAACATGCATATAATCCTAAGTGTGATTTTGTAATTTGTTTTGCAGTGAAGACTAATACAGTATTGGTCGGTGATGGAGGATTTCATGAAGAAGGGGAGCCTACACTTTGCCCCTTACCTTATATAATAAGCAGTGGACCTCCTATATAACACCAGTAAATAATGCCAAGCGTTGCTTGCAATACTATGAATAAATGAAAATAATGCTTCTTTGAATAAAATATCCTAGCAAATCTTTCGTTTCAGCCTGTCGAATTTGTTTTCAAAGTACTGCTTTACACATATCATTTGTGCATGGCAAAATCATATTGGTCGCGCAATTATAATTTGACTACAAGGCATTAGCGATGATAAAATACATCCCTTATATTAATGAAATTTAACCGACAAAGACAACAAATGCACGCAATTTAACCGACAAAGGAGCGAGCATATATATTGAATAAACACACAAAATGAAAATTGGTTGGCGATCAACTACATCCCCAATATTGATCAGACAGCTGCAGAAGATTGCATTACATGCCTTTTGTTGACGGGACAAAAGGCATGAAATTGTACTCACAAATTCAACAGTAGCTGAAAACAGTTAACGCCGGCTAGCATTAAATTATGACTAAACGGTTTACAAGGCCATTTTGAAGAGTTAGAATCGGTTCTCAGCTTAACTCGGCCGAGTTTCATACTGATTTATCCCATTCTATTTGAATAAGCATTTTTAATAGGGAAACTTCGGAACCTAGTTGACTCATCCAAGTTAGACCGGTTCAGACCAAGTAAAATTTGTTGGAGTCAAATTTTCAAAATGTCTAATTTTTCTTTTTGTCCGCTATTATTCTCACTGGGCTAGATGACGTGGCTGCACAACTTATTTGGGGAAAAATCTAATCACACAAATAAATTTTCATGAAATAATGAGATAGACTCTAATTAAATTAGAAGATAAATAATTCAAATTTTATAAATAAATTCTAATAGAATAAAGAGATAAACTCCTGCTTTTAAACATTGAATCTTATTAAATGAGAAGATAAATTATAATTATATGATTTTGTTTGTTGCATTTTGATTAATCTAATATACTACTTTTCATCATAGCAAGACTTAGAGTTGCCTTTTTATTTGCGCCATGCCTTACACTTAATTCTTTTCCTTATAAAAATATACTATCCATGCCCGCCCTCTTGGAAACCAGGTCGATATTCCAAACAATTCTCATTTAGCGCCAAATTTTGAAAATTGAATTTTACGACACTATTCAGTTAAAGACAAAAATACGGAATAAAGATGTATAATTCAGTGTACCTGAAAATTTAAGTTTAGTTGATAAGATGTCATTTTTCTACCTTCTATCTACCTTCTATAAATTAAAATTTACTCTCATTAGCAACGTACATAACTAGAACTATAATATTTTTTCCTCAATATATGTCAACTTGATTACTTCGGATATAGACATACAAGGCAGGGTTGGGCACAAGCCAAGCTAGCTGGAGAGTTTTTATGATTCGGCTCGGGCTCAACTCGAACTCGATCAATTTTAAACTCGACTTGAAACTCGATATTAAAAAGTCGACTCCACTTGATTATGATCGAGTTAGTTTCGAGTTATATCAAACTCGAATCGATTCAACTTGAAAAAAACTCGATTCGACTTAAAAATTGGCTCGAACCAACATGACATCTAATATAAACCGTTAATATATTTTTATTTTAACAATATATGGACAATATAACACTTAAAATAATAATTTGGTATAAAACAATTAAGATGAAATAATCTAATAGTTATTATATGGCCATCAATTAAGGAGAATACCACTTACCTTCTTATAATAAAAACTAATTAAAATGCATTACACGTTTAAATAAAATATTAATAATGTTGGACAGTGATATTCCTGCAATTTCATTAACCAAATTAGAGTTTTTAAATATCTTATATTAAAGGGAGCAAAATCGATCTTCAGGTTTATAATGATGAAACTCGAATAGAAATGATGATCGACTCAAAACTCAAACAAGCTCGACTCCAAACTCAGACTAAAAGAACTTGACTTGAATCATACATCTCGAAACTTAATTAGTTTGTCAAACGAGCTGAGCTTGGATGTTCTTGAAGCACAACAAAGTTTACAAATTATAATTATCCCTATCACTTCTATTTGCCAAGCTAGTACACAATTAACAATACTCCACAAATGAAGGCCACCACTTTTCCCTGGCTGGTTGTCTTCTTGGTTGTATGCTCCTGCTCTCAAGCCATGCAGAGAATGCATTGGTCAACGTAATTCCCAGTTTGAGATTGGAGACAACTGAGACCATGCTAGTTAATTACTTTATCGATCGGCCCCCAGTACACCGGTATATTTAATTCAATTAGCTCAAGCCAGATTTTAAAATCATTAATAAAATATTTGTAAGAAATTAAAAAAATTTTTGTGATCAATTATTTAATTAAATACTGTTTAAAATATCATAATTTTATAAAAAAACCGGGTTTTGGACAAATTTTAGATTTTAAAACTGAAGACAAATTAAAATGGTAAGAGGGCCAAAAACCGTACAAGATTTAAGGAGGTTCGAAGTATACCAGGTACGTGGTAATAGCTAGTATATGATTTAAACACTATTTACAATTTTTGTTTTTCAGGATTTGGTGATGCATTATGAAGGAGTAATTAAGAAGTGGAATATGCAGCTTGTATGCCTCAAGCCAGCGTAGAATAAGCACTGGATCACTTTATTAGCTATTTTCACAAATAAGCATTGCTTCATAACTGCATATAAATATTGTGTACTGTTGCCGCTTGCAAGACTCTATATAATAAAAATTCATCTTCGAAATATTAAAAATTCATATTAGAATATAGAATTCTTGATGACTCTAAATGAAATTAACATGGCTAAATAATACATATGGTTAATTATTTTACATAAACTAGGCCGGCTAAGAAAGAGCACTTACACTTTGCCAATGTCAAGGAGTTTAATAACCAAGAAATAATCACGATTTTTGCGTAATCTTGATGTTGGAATTTAAAAGGAAATAGTGAAAAAAGAGAAGTGGAAGAGAGAGGGACTCAATTTATTTTCATGTGGGTGTAACACTCCATCTTCACTTTGCTCAAAAAAAATTTTTTATTTAAAAATAAAAAGAAAAAAAAAAAGAAAGAAAGAAAGAAAGAAAAACCTATTTTCCGCCTTAACATTGGGTAATAAACGAGAATACATATCCTTATCCTTGCTTTTAACAGTGAAAAAACTTAAGTCTATTTCTCTCACCTAAAATCATTGTTGTCATTTCAATTATTAACAAAGAAAAGTTGGGTAAATAGAGTCGGATGTATCGAATAAATTAGAAGAAATTTATTATTCGCATTCTTGAATTCCTTGGTCAGTGTATTTTCAAGTACATGGAGGACACCAAATCTACATTGAAGTCATTAATCTTTTGAACGTGCCTAAGCTAAATTTTCAATAGCCTTTAGATTTTCTCTTTCAATTTATTTATGATTGTTGGATAGTTTACCAATTTTTATCCCATATTTTCAGCACTTGATTTCATCACCAAAAAAATTTTAAAAATATATTTTACCCCTTCATTTATACAACCCGGATGAGTCAATAAAACAGATATTAACTTTTATTGCCTGTTTTTTTTGTTTTGCTTTCACATCTAAACATAGAGGTGCAAAAAACAAAGTGGCAAATTTTGAGGGAAAAACAAAATATTTTCCCCAAAAAATATCTTTGATTTGGTTTAACCAGATTTTATAATTATGAATAAAATATTTTCTTAGACATTACAAACATTTTTATGATCAATATATTTAATTTAGGAAAATTTTAAATTAGAAAACTGGGTACATAAAATTGTACAATGGTTTAAACAACACCCGATTTGAAAGGGGTACACAACAAAACTGGGATGGACTGCCTATACAGTTTCGCCTATTTTATACAAAGCTAGGCTACGTCCAAAAGAATGACAATGTAGAATTCAGTTCATTACAATTAGAGGCCATCTATACGCCAAAACCTTCACTTGGCAAATGATCAATTAGCCACAAACTATCTGTGAGGACTAAACTAAAAGTTGAATCTTCGCTTGCTAGTTTTCAAGCATCCATGGCTTCTTTCAGTTCTCTACCTAATGCCAGCGCAAGAGGAGGTGGAACAGCATTTCCTAACTGTCTGTACCTGTTTATAATGTCCCCACAAAACTTGAAACTATCAGGGAAGCCCCGCATCAAGAGAAAACAGTTCAAACACGAGTTTAAGAACAATCTCGAAATGTGAAACAAGAAGCACAGACTGTAGGTAATTGGAAGATGAACATACTTGCGACCGTGCACACTCTCTAACAGTCAGTATCCTGTCCTGATCAGGATGAAAGCACATGCCAACTTTGCCCATAGGCTGTGGATCTGTGATCGATGTAGGAAAATTCCCCTCCCAGTCCTATCGACCAAAGAGTCCCTTCCATTTATTGTGCCTTTTGGCAGTGTTGGGAAGGCACCAAGAGATCAAATCTACCATCTGCCCAGTTGATAATTTCACCTGAAAATTGAAACGAACATCAGCTATCTCAATGTAGTGTATAAAAAATTAGTTTATAGTTCTCAGAGTGTAGATGGTAAATAACATTTTCGTCCGGTAGATCATGCCAATCAGCACCTGGTCATTTTGGGACATTTTGGCATCTGATTAAGTTAAGCTCGTTCATTTCTTTTGAGATGGGATCAGTTAAAGTAATCATGCTCCCTCGAATCTGTTTCTGGAACCAGGACACTGCATTTTGCCCGTACCGTCAGAAAAATGTTCAAAAACAATTATGAAGAACGTGGGAGTTGACGCCGAATTAATGAGATATGAACTAAATCTAATTAGCCTTGGTTCTATTAGTTAATGTATAAAACTTATTGCCGGGTTTTCGATCACTGATATCGGACCCTGAAGAATTGTCAAAAATAATGAAGTTCTGTCATCAAAATTGCACAAAACGAATGTTACATTAAGCAATGGGGAGTCATGTTAGCTCTGATTTCTATTAGCAAAGCAAAACATCCTATATTACACAGGGTCAGAGGAACTCACGTCTATGTTCAAATTAGATGCTCCATTTTTTACGGGTGGGAGATCTAGAACGGAAAGAGGTACCATTGACAATAGTTTTGACGGTCGCATCCTGTAGATTTCCTGCTAGCGAAATCCTTAATCCAGGACTAGAAAACGCGTACATGGGTTCTGGCCAATCAGGTAATCTATCTCTAGGCACAGCTGTTGGGTTTGTCCCACATCAGTCGTAGAAGTTGTTGGTGACTTGTATATAGGCTAATGGGAAAGCCTTATTCCTTGAGCTAGCTTTTAGATTAAGAGAGGCCCGTGACACCTATTGCGAGTTTCCTTTGGTAGTTTAAAATCCCTATTGGGGGCTCAAAGGGTCCAACAGTGGTTTCGGAGCTAGGGTACGGGCCCATAAGGGCCCAACATTCAGAGTGTAGACTTGGGCTCGAAGGATCAACATGGTTTCGATCACGGGTAGATCATGCCAATCAACACCTGGTCGTTTTGGGACTTTTTGGCATCTGATTAAGTCAAGCTCGTTCATTTCTTTTGAGACTTGGATCAGATTAAAGGTAATCTTGCTCCCTTGAATCTGTTTCTAGAACCAGGACACTGCATTCATGACACCGTACTGTCAGAAAATGCTCCATTTTTTACGGGTGGGAGATCTCGAATTGTGTCTCTCACAGTAATAGAACGGAAAGAGGTACCATTGACAATAGTTTTGCGGTGGCATACTATAGATTTCCTGCTAGCGAATCCTTAATCCAGGACTAGATAACGCATACAAGGGTTCTGGCCAATCAGGTAATCTATCTCTAGACGCAGCAGCCCATATGAAAGCTCGCTTGCGAGATGGAGAAACACCATAAGCTCCAGCTTCTAAGATACCAAACCTCACCTACAATAGTATGAAAAAACAAAATTTAGAAACAAAACAAATATCTGAAAAAAAAAGTCCGCACACATCCAACAATCTATGAGCTTCGAGAATGTTAAGGAACCTGATAGCCCATTTCTAGCAATGAGGCAACAGGAAAATTTCTAACATTCTCCAACAGAAAATATCTTGGCCTAAAGTAATCAGCAAAAGATAAAAATGAAAGAATCATTTCACACTGAACTTTGCTCCATGTACTTTGATTGAACCTATTCATGCCAGAAAAGCCCTACCCAAAATTATTTAGAGCTTCAGAGAAGGCATATTAACAAGACCAAGAGAAAGAAATGTACTGAAGCAAAAGTATATACCTGGCATGGTGGACCACCATTGATAACATCAACTTGTCCTGGAACGGGCAAATTCACAATCTTCTCTTTACTGAATTCTGCTGATTATTCTGCAGCTTCAAAAGTTGCCACACAATCGTCAAAATCCCCATATTTCTCCATAATAGCCCTAGATTTTTTGCAAGTATAAGTAGCAACAAAATGTAGCGACACAAGGCAGTAACTGCATCGTGAATTACCTCAAAATGACATTGCAGTTATCTGCAAAGACTAATGAACGAGGATGGTTGCAGCCAAATGCTTCTGCTAATTCAAGGCCCATTAGACGTTGCAGCTATATATATAGACGAGAAGCATAAGCAAAATAATTTGTTGGTGACAACTAACTGCTACAGTAACCAGTACAGAGTCAGAAATTACATTTATTTAGTTCATCAATGGCCTCCTTAAAGATCTTTAGTACAAGTACAAGTTTGTTACAGAATTTACCCTATATATACACATTTTCAAGGACTTCACTTTATAACCAATTAAGAAAGTTTTGTTAGCTTTAATTTTGGAAGAAAATGCTACAAGGACCAAGAGGAGGGTACAAATATATGTATATATAATATAATCTACAGCTAGCATGTTAATTAAATACTTAAACTGTACCTATGCAATTTATGAGGAGGACACATAGTTTAGCCACTCATAATCCATTTGTTATCACAAAAAAATAATCGTGGCAAGCAGTGGTATTCATAGGATATCAAGCATCATATTATGTGCGGTTTTGCTTGCATGCAGCTACTATGGAAATTTCGACTGTGAACATGTGAGGGATGAATTGAAGCTATGATATAACTACATGCACTACGGAGGACATCCTTCTGGAAAGTGTGAAGAGCTTAAAGAGGAAGTGAAGCATTTCGACCATAAGTATAAAGATTATGACTACGTCTTTTGCTGTGTGAAAAAATCTATGAATCCATCCATTATCCCTACCCTGTGCCTAACCCGCCTCAGGCGAAAAAATTGGAGGATCTTCTGAAGAAATGTCCAATATCACCTTCTTACAAGATCCCCAGCCAGCGCTATCCAAAGTGCTACTCGTAATACTCTTATCTTTAATCTTTCTCCTGTTTTTATTTTTATCACTCGTATAATATTTTGTATGCCCATGCATTATTTCACATCATTATCTTGTATTCTTGGATAATATATATATTATGTTTATGTTAGGAAAAAAACATCAACCCCTCGCATGATAAACCATACATATAATTTCACTCTTTCCTCAGCCTGCATTACTATACCGTTCCAGAAACATGTATATAATACCAAGTGTGATTTTTAATTTGCTTTGCAGTGAACACTAATACAGTATTCATATCTCACATTCTGTCATCGTTTCTTAGCGTTCGATCATGTCACGTCATCATATCTTATCATCATCTCATAACATTAAATCATATCATACTATGTCTTAGCATTCCACTTCATTCACAATATAATAACATAATACACAAAATTAAACATTCAAAAATCTAACATGTGTGTGTGTACAAGACCTCATTGCTCCTCCGTCCAAGCTGGCTCATCCATCTCGTGCTTATCACCTACATATATATAAGAAAAACGTCAGTAACAAGCGTTACTGGTCCGGAAAATAAAATAACTATAACAAACTGGCTATGAGAGCAAACTCTCATATGAAAGAAAACCATATACTTCCTCAAGAACACTCTGAAGGGCACTACTGAGGAGCCACTGGGCTGCAGACCCGGTAGCATCCCGAACTTACTGCTTTGCTGCTGTACTGTGCTACTCTCAGCACTTCTTTTTCAGTACTTCTCATGAAACTTTATCCTAAGCCCTCTCCGAACCTCCATATCTCTCCTGGCCTTGAGCACGAAGGCCGAGTACTCTCAGGCAGTCGCCTTTAGTACCCTTTGAACCACAAGTCCGGACATGCGCTGTACTAAACAGTACCCGTAAACCTCCACGTTCTCCGGGTGTGAGGAACTCAAACGCGGAGTTGTCAGGATCCCTCGGGAATGGAACAGTCCGCTGGCACTAATCCAGAGCCCGCTTTGACTGTCACGGCATCCTCTGCATGGTACGTGCAGTCGGTTTCTCCATCTCTCGTCTCACTGAAAACTCGATAAAACTATATATATAGGCCTGGGAAGGGATTCATATAATAGGCCCGAAGGCAACTTGTGGTGGATCTTGTTTTCGAAATCATCCTCGAGGGATCTCATCCTCGAGGGGTTATTAATCCGGAAAATATTCGGTTAAATGACCCGAGTTAAGTGGGATCCAATAAAACACCACTTAACCCGTCCTGCAAATAATAACATAAACATACAATAGAAAGCGTAAAACAAGACGAGTCCTAAACGGACCTGGTGGAAGCTCCAAGCGTGTCATCGCGCCTAGGCGGCGAGCTCCTACTCCGTACCTACACATCAAAACTAAATACTAACGCCCGCTAACTAAATGATGCATCAAACTCAATAACATCACAATCACAATGCAAGCATCCATCAACATAACAATCAGAAAATCATAAAAATTAATTAATCCTAGCTCATCCTATTCATACTAATTTTATTATGTGTCTATAACTTATGCCGTGGTCACTTATCATGCTCTGACCTGATCTACTTCATTAGATCACTGAACCTTCATTCACACTTAATCTCATCATGTAACTTATCATTTCATCCCTAATTAGTCATTAATCACATCACACACAATTATCATGCTCAACTCGATCTACCTCATTAAATCACTCCCTATTCATTCTCAATTAATTGCATCATGCAATCATCACTACACTCATACTCATATGTTTATCATGACAATTATTTAATTCTAGCATGTTATACTAACAATCATAATCAATTTTAAAGAAATCAATCGGAGGTAATTATACCTCACGTCGTCGGCAATCGGCGATGGTTAGGGTTCCGTCGCGCGCCTCGGAGCTCAAATTCGGCGCTCCTCGGCGTCCAAAGCTCGATCGGGCTCCACTGGGTGAGCCCCGCGGAAGATCCGGTGAATTCCGGCGAATTCCAGAAATTCCGATTTTTCGGCGGTTTTCCGGCAGCTACTGGCGGTTTTCCGGCGACTTCCGGTGGTTTTCCGGCAACCGTCGCCTACGGCGTCTACTAGTCGGAAAGGGGTCGTGTTGGGTACCCTCGGAACCGGCTCGGCGAGCCCGACTCATCTATGGCCTCAACATGGTCGACGGAGTTGGCGGCTCGCCGGAAAATGGTCAAAACAGTGGCCGGCCGTGGTGGTTGCTAGATCCGGCCGGCCACGGCGGCAACGGCCTCCGCTCCGGTCAGGAAACGTCACTAGGTGGTCGACGGTGCTGAGGCGACCACCTGATCGTGGTGGCGGTGCTCGCCGGCGGCGGAATCGGCGACGCGACCGAAATGTAGCCGCGGCGCTAGGTGGCCCGATTCCGACGTTGCGGCGGCCTGGCAGCGGCCGGGGCTGGTCGGGGTGGCACGGCGACGCCGTGGCGGAGCTGGGCGGCGACGATCGGCGGCCGGGCGGCGCCGACAGCGGCGGCGGCGACGCTGCACAGTGGCGGCGTCGGGGTTTGGGCGTGGGGAGAAAATGGCGTCGTGGAGAAGAAGGGTTGGGTGGCAAACTTGTAATTAAGACTTGACTCGTCTCCGGCTCGAGTCAAGTATCATAACTAACTCGTATTAAATCCTAAAAAATTTCATAAAAATCGGGAAAAATCCCGTAAAATCAAACAACAGCAAAAAAAATTATAATGATATGCTCTAGAACTATCAACCCACCCAAACTGCCCGAACGCGTCCTAACGCGGTAAACGGCCTAAAACTAATTCTACGATCTACTATATAAAAAAATAAAAAAAATCACTGGCATACTCTCATATATTCTGATAACTCATTCTGTTCTGCTGTGTTCCTGACGTTATCATCATATACTTGGGTACGCATGACCCTCATAGCTCATACACGCGACCGACGTCGGCTCGGTACACGTGTCCTGAAACTGACTCAACTCGAAAAAATAACGGTCGACCCGACCGGTTCTAAATATAAAACCCTAACTCGAATCGTGGGTTTTACAGTTCTAGCTCGACTAGAGTTTAAATACACTTAAACTGTTTAATTTTAATGAGCTCGAGATCAAGTTGTTTAGGAGCTCGATACCAACTCATTTGGGAGCTTGAAACCAGTTCGCTTAGGAGCTGGAAACCAACTCGATCATAAGGTCGAAAGTAACTCGTTTAGGAAAAAAATATTTAGTCATAAAGATTGAAATTCACAAAAATAGTCTATATAAACTATCTTAATGATAAAAAGTTTTTTCAAGTTTCCACCATATTTCATTTTTTTAGAAAATACCTAAGACACCATTCAATAGTATATGTATCCAAAAAAATAAATCTTAGAATTATAAACCCAAAATTGGAAAAAAAACTATCAAAAGTTTATATTTTATAGCCCTCATCCATATTTAGACAGCTTCTATCTAACCTTCATCCTAAAAAAATTAATAAATATCATTTATTGTGAGATATTAAATTAAATAAAAATAAATAAATTTTGTAAAAGTAATATATGTATTCTAATATCATCCCTAATGAATAAAATTTTTAACAACTACCAAAGACATAACAAGTTAACAACTATCAATAGTAGATATTAAAATTTTAGACATACCTTTTGTTTGAATGTGTGATGTAAAACAAACCAATAGAATTTGATATTAACGAACACTATTTCATTTTTAGAATTGAAAATTAAATATAAAATTAGGATATAGTCATACTTCAACTTACTTCATAAATAGTATTATAACATCAAAATATAGAAATAATTTAAAAATACAATCATGACAATACAAATAAGAAAATGCAATATTCACTATTAAATAGCGAGCGTTTAGGAGTAAAATATATAATGTAAATCATTACCTGAGTCCTTGTTATCCTCATCTTCGCCCTCTTCACAATACTGTGGGCGTAGCCAATCTTGAATACAAATTAAAGCTTTAATTATGTTTGGTTTCAAATTACTACGATAATCACTAATAACTCTCCCACTTATACTAAAAGTAGATTCCGACGTTACTGAAGAAAGTGGAATTGCTAAAATATTCTTTGCTATGGCCCCTAAGGTTTTATATTTCAATGAAGCAATATTTCAATAATCCAAAACATCAAAATGAGCTCCATGATTAACTTTAATTCTTTGTTCTTCAAGATATACATCTAAGTTTGATTTATTCACATGGAACTGCTTACGAGAATCTATAAATCTTTCAAATTCTTCCTCATTAGTGAGCATTTTCTCACCACTTTTATTTTTAGAAAAGTAATCATGATGCAAACTATTTCTCCATTTGTTCTCATAGAATTTGTATACCCCTTTTAAAACATCCTCAGCCTTTTTCATTTCAGCTCGAAAAATTAACTCAAAATGATAAATTTTGCGGAAAATAAATTCAACCCTTGCCAATTTATATCTTGGATCTAGCACACATGCAATGGCTAGAACTAAACTATTTTCTGCCCAATACTTGTCATATTTGTCTTTCATTCTATCAACCATTTGATAAAGATATCTTTGCCCATGAACATGAAGGTAATCTAACTTCTCTTTCACTTTTTGAAGTACGGCAAAGAATAGATTTGTTGTTGGATACTTATTCATGAAGAAAATATTAGTTGCTTGATAAAATACTTTAAATAAGTCTTCAATATCATCATACTTATTCTAATCCATATCAGATGGGCACCATTTAAAATTTTCATATATACCTTTTAGATGATTAAAAGCAAGTTTTACCTCTTTTGTAAATCTTAACATTAAGTAAGTAGAATTCCAACGAGTTTGCACATCCAAATTTAACTTTTTTAATTGATATGACAGCATGTGCTAAAGAAGTGTCAAAATCTTTCATTCTAGATGTAGATCCCTTGATATATTTAATTGACTCACGAACATTTTCAATAACTCCTTTCACGTGTACCAAGCCAGCTTGAACAATTAAATCAAGAATATGAGCCAAACACTTAACATGGAAAATATTGCATCTAATGGTAAACTTCGCATTAGAAGGAAAACTATCTTTAAGAAGTGTTACCATGCTATCATTGGCAAATGCATTGTCCAATGTTAAGGTGAAAATTTTATCTTCAAGCCTCCAAACCATCATTAACTCACTTACCAAATTCGTCATTGCGTAACCAATATGAGGAGGAGGAAATGACAAAAATTAAGAATCTTCTTGTGCAGCTTCCAATCTGCATCCACATAATGCACTGTGAAACTCAAATATAACTTGGTTTGCCCAGATGTCCAAGTATTACATGTAAAATAAACACTCTATTTCTCTCAACATATTCTTCAAAACCTTTTCTTCTTTGTGATACAATTTGATGCAATCATTCCTTATAGTGTGTTGAGATATTTTCTAATGTCTTGTGTTAATAGTTGTACACAATATGTTAAAAAACTTGCTCTCTACTGATCATAAAGGTCTTTCATCCACAATGATCAAGATGCATAAAAGTTTTCTTACCCTTTCCTTATCATACTTATAAGTAATCACACTTGCAAATTCTAAATCCTCATCTTCATTAGGCAATACTAGAACAATTGCAAGTTTTTGTTAACCTTTTGATTTCTTATTCTTTGGGCATGTTATCAAATGTCGATTTAATTGTGTAGTACAACCACTCGTAGACTTCAAGTACTTCTTTTGATAATGCTTACATTAATTATATTTTTTGTCAATAATAACACTCGAAAATTCCTTCTACGCTTTCGATGTTCTTTTTCTCTTTTTTTATGTTGATTTTCTTTTTCTAGAGTTGATTCTTTATTCTTGTGATCTACTTGGGGAACTTATGACATAATTTTTGTCGGTGTAACCATTAATAATCTGTATACTAAAAATATTTATTTATTTTATATAGGTCATACGAGGTATCATGACCAACATGTATTTTATATTTAATTGTCAATGCCTTTGCTAACTAATAAATTCAAATGTCTCACAAAACTTTCTACTAATAACATTAGAAAAATATCTTTATAAAAAATATTTTATAAAAAATAATATTAAATTAACACTCAACAATAAATACATGATCAACTGACAACCCTTTAGCAAAAAAAGATAAAAAAACCTATTAATATTCATTTTATTTTATTTATTACCTAAGTCTAATTTTTAACCCATATATTAAAAAATAATAAAAAATATTTCATCTTATAGGTTATAAAAAGACAATGATAGAAAATAAAATAAAATAATAGTATATTTTTAATTATCATATAATTTATTTTATACATTAATTTATTTTAATGAAATTAATATCCATTAATTTTATTTTGATGCAACATTTATATATCATTAATTAGGTAATTGCAAGTTCCTATATTATCATTTAACTTTATTAATTTACCTGAGAGCCCTAGTATTGAAAAAATTTAAGCAATATTTTTTATAAGTGAATGAAGCTAGAATTTAGGGGTAAATGATGATTTTAATTATTTTAAATAGCTAAGCGATGTTTACTTTTTTATTATTGTATATAGTAAAATAAAAACATGTGGGGGATCATCACCATACCTGAGGAACAAGGTAGATGGGAGGAAGAATACGCTTCGGAACGCCGAGAAAGTCAGGATGTGGTCTGAGCGGAGGAAGACGGCGATAGGTCGGAGATGATGGCTCTGGTTGGCCACAACGGCTGTGGCGATGGCAACGACCAGAAGAAGAAGCGGTCGGGAAGAAGATTACACTTCAAGAACGCCGAGAAACACAGCCTGCAAACCAGGCGGAGGACTTTGATGGATCAGAGAAAGTGGTTGGAGATGAAGGGTTCGGTCAGCGACAACGATGGCAGCAACAACGACTGTGGCAGCGGCGGCAAGAAGAAAAAGGAGGTCGGGTTGGAAGATTTGCACTTTGGGAAGGCCGGGCAAGTTAGGTTGCTGTCCGGGCAGAGGAGGACAGGATGGGTCGGGAAGTTGGTCGAAGATGATGACTATGGTCGGCCACAAAAGTAACGGCAGTGGTAGTGATGGCGACCAGAAGAAGAGAAAGGTCAGGAGGAAGATTGCACTTTTGGAACATCGGGAAACTCAGGCTACGGTCCGGGCCAAGAGCTGCGATAGATTGGAGAAGGTGGTCGGAGATGAAGGATCTGGTCGGCCACAGCGGCGGCAGCTAGAAGAAGAAGGTGGCCGGTTGGAAGATTTGCACTTTGGGAAGGCTGGGGAAGTTAGGCCACTATCCAGGCTAAGGAGGACGGGATGGGTCAGGGAAGGTGGTCAAAGATGATGGCTACAGTCAATCGGCCACAGTGGCGGCAGCCAGAAGAAGAAGGCGGCTAGGAGGAAGATTGTATTTTGGGAACGCCAAAAAACTCAGGCTAAGGTCCGGGGGAGGATTGCGATGGATCGGGGAAGGTGCTCGAAGGTGATGGGTCTAGTCGGCCAGTGGTGGAGGCATGGCTATAAGAAGAGGCCGGGAGAGAAGACTAAGCGACGCTTTGGCGTTAGTTGGGGAGGAAATGAATGTAAGGGTAGTTTTATAAATAAAATTTGACTCGCTCCCAACTCGAGTCAATAATAATAAAATAAATCCCAAAAATATTAAATAAAATATTAAAAATCTAATACTATTCTATACAATTAAACTAAATCAATCCAATTTAAATTTCTTGATTTTTTTAAAATAATTTTTTGTCTTTGATTACTTTTTTTGTGTATATTTGTTAGGTATTATTTAGTGCTTTCCTTTTTTATATAAGTATTTTTCATATCATGTTTTCAGCAAAGATAAAAGGAATTTTTAATATAAGTGTGTATCCTCTATTAATATTTTTTCCTTTTTTATAAAATTGTGTGATATTTTTTATAGATAATTATTAACTAGATAAGCCGATAACGCATGGAAGCACTTTTTGGAAACCGTAAAGGAAAGAAACGATTAGAATTTGGAGGCAAGGAAGTATCCAAAGAAGTGTATTTTTATGCAAAATTATATCCCCCTGTTATATTTTTAACTGTATTTTGAGTATGTAAGTGATATTGTGTATAATATTATATTATATTATTGAGTTGAGTTCGAGTTGAATTTTAGTTATAATTGAGTCGAGTCGAGTTGAGTCGAGTTGAGTCGAATACTACTATGCTCAAACTCGACTCATAGGATTTGAGTTCTAGTCGAGTACAAGTCGAGCATTTAAATATCGAGTTTCGAGTCTTGTCGAGTCGAGCCAAACACCAAATGCTTATGAGCTGGCTCGCTCAATTAACACCATTATTTATAGCCTATGTAGGCCCTCTCTTACTCCAAAAATTAGTTGGATAAATCATGTTTTACTAAAGACTATATCTAACTCATTGACCTCCCTTAATCCTATAATTAATATAATTAATGTAGGTCTAACCCAACACACCAGGTATAAAAGATACAAGTTATAATTCTTTCTCTCAAGCCTTGTAAAATTTGATAGTAAGAAATTTTTTTATTTGAATGTCTTTAAATTTAATAAAAAAACTTTAATTTTAGTTGAAACAAATTCATGTAAAAATTTTAAGCAGAAACATTTTATTGGGTAAAACATAAAAATTCAAAGAAATTTTCCGAAACATACGTGATAGAAAAATATTCCATTTCATTTTATTTTATTTTTTTATTATCCAAACATGTAAACTAATTTTTTTTCTACGTCATTTTATTTTATTTTATTTTTATCTTTTATGAAATTTTTTTCTATGTATATTACTCTTGTATAAACAAAACAAAACAGACCTTTAGTTAGTACCTTAAAAACTTTTTTGATTTGCCAATGCTCCGCCGGCGCTGAATGACAGACTATCGTGCAATTATTTGACAGCGCTAAATGAAAACACTTATATTAGCCAAGTGATCTAAATACAGATCATAAGTTGACATCCTCTGTATTTGACATGAGAGAAAGGGAACCCAGTATACAGGCACATTAAACAGAGTTCGATAAAATCTAATAATCTGCAAAAGGAGTTGAAGGGGCAAGGATACAAAAAGTTTAAACGTCAAATTGTATCTTCTTAGAAAAACAAATAAAAAATTAAAGACACTTTTTAAGGTCAAGTTTTAACATTTCATCACACATCTCATAATTAGATGCTTCATTTTACAATAGCCAACATCCTAATATTTGAGATAGAAGGGCTTGTAATTTGCAACGAGTACATAACAGTCGACAAAGCTTTTAGATATTATAGTCGATACACATCATAAACTCTGCTCTACATTTTATCGACGCAGTCAAGCCTTAGCCTCCTCAGATGACGTTGCAACAGGTTCTCCTTCTTCCACCTTCCCTTTCCCGGCTTCCTCCTCTTTCGCCGCCCCTCCTGAATATATAAAAGGCAATTGCTCCAAAATGTCACAACTCTTATAATAATTGAAACTACGGCAGGTAAGGGCGGATGAAAAACATGTTCTGTTTCTGTTAAAATTTTGTGTGACATTGATTCTGTTTCTTTATTTTTTTGCTTGTACGAAAGAAGAAATTGTACAAGAGACGAAAATTCTTCTTCTAATTACCTTCCTCATCCTTAGGCTCATCCATGTCAAGATCATAATCATCATCCCCACCCAAGCCCAGCTTCTGCGTCAACAACAATTTAGTTAGCATATTTTAAAAAATGTTTTAAAGTAGTCACACCAACATTAATATTTTAGCTTTAGTTAACTATTACATACATAACTCGATGACCTAAAAATGCAAAATAAATCGTTAACCAGCTTGGTTTCAGCTGATAAGTGATGCAGAGCATCTATCAGTATTTTATTCGATTTATATTATTTTATACTTCAAGGATTTATTTGTAATTTTCTTAACTTAAGGATATTTTGTGAATTATTTAATTATAAAGTAAAGAATAGTCTTTTATTGTATGTAGACTTTGATGAATTGGTTATTGAATTGGCTGTGTGCCTCTCAAGATTTCCTTCTATTTTGTCTATTTTGTTATCCCATTTCGAATTTATTTTTTTCCCTTCGAAATTCCCTCTTTCGGCAATTTAAGAGTCATCTAATTTCCAAATTACTAGTTATCCCCAATATATATTATCTATTGTATATTGGATTACTTAGTGCCAGCCATAAAACCTCACATTTATGGACCATTCCATTAATGAATGAAGATTACCTTCAACTATCAAATATCAGCCATGACTCAGTATTCTGCAAGATTGGCACAATGATATATGGTGCATTATAAGAGTTATATTATGAAGATGTTTAAGACGACATTCGCATCTTCTTTTTTCTCAATTCAATTTCATTCACCTATTCATATTTCATTTTTGCCCTAGAATCAGGCAATCATGCATGTGGCTAATCATGAATAGATGGCATGCTGCTCAAACATTCATAAGACAAGAATATAAGAATATAGCACAAATCATGCACTCAACTTATCATGAATTGACTTCTAGCGGACAGAAGCGATGCAGCAATGTAACAGATGCTGCAGTCATCCAAAGAGAGGTCAAGTACTTACCGAGAAATCCATGCCATCAAAATCCATGCCAGCCTTCCCTGTTACAAGTACAGCCAAAGTCACATTAGCACAGCATATCAGGGTTACTACATATTCATGATAATAGAAATCCAGTAGATGCTGAGAAGTGAAAATCACATTACCATGCTCCTCATCCTCGTCAACCCATTTGTCCCAATCAACTTTCAAGAATACAGGAGCCTTGCCTTCCTGCTTGACTAGCCTAGGCCACCATTTCTTCTCAGCCTTCACTATTACGTAGACAATAGTCCTCACACCTATACTGACTTTGCTCTCCTATATTAATTATCACCAACCATTTTTTCTCAGCTTTCAAGAAATCAGATAAAGTGAACTTTACTAATAATTCCTCATCAATACCTCCACATTTATTTTGTCATACAATTCCAGGTCGACCTCATATGTAGTGCCACCATCTTTCTTAGCATGAAAGATGAACTTTCCTTCCGGTTCAAGCTTAAGCTTCACGTCTTTGGCATCCGGTAGCTCAACCGTCAAATAAACCTTGTCGGACTTCTGAGCCCACTTGATCGTAGGGTGTCGGCTGCTCAAGCAAATATATTTCTTTATCAGTATAATTTGCTCAATTTGCTTCCACAAACGTAGTTCATCATCTATGGTTCTCTAGTGCCATTAGTAATCAAATAATGGTCCGCATGGTTGTGAAAATTTAGATGACTTAACCACTTGTCACAATACATCAAATGATTAAGAAAGAGAACTATTCAACATTTGAGAATCAGCAAATCAGCTAGAGTGATATATTCAAATTAACTAAAAAGAGATCACATGAACATTATTATTTCAAATTAAACAAAGTTATTCTCATCATTCAACCTTTTTTATAATCTAATAGGTAATATTTATTTGAGTCGATATAGAAATATCCACACTAAAATATACTATTTGTTTGCTTAATATTTACTATCTGAGCAGTGCAAACAATGATTACTAAACAACTTAGTGCATGAACAAACAAGGGTCAAATTGTCCCTTGAAAATTAAAAAGGCAAATCAATATTCATCCACGACTGCATTTTCAATAGATTGAATTTTTCTCTGTTGCTAGATAAATTTAGATAGTTTGACCAAGTATCCGTGCAACTCAAATGGTTCGAAAAGTGCCCCCATTTAATATTCACTTTAAATTGTTGGCATCAAATAAATATAAATTCTAGAAAGATCTAAATGGTCAGCCGAATCGAAGTGGTATAAACTTAGATATATTTTATTTATAGAAAGAAATAGTATAAGTTCAATATATTTTGTATAAGAAATTATCACTATTAGTATTCCATTTTTTTTAAAAAAACCTACATTCTTTCTGATGTCATAAGAATAAATTGGAAATATTATCTACAAATGGAAGACCTTCTTAGAAGCATTCATTGTTATTTTCAATACAAAATACATTATATTCTACTCGTCTTTTATGAAATACATGAAATATGTAGAAATTAAATATATATTACAAAATATAAATAAGATAAAAACTTATTTTGCAGTGGAATAGATCAATGGACAAGAGTTACCACACTCGCAAGTGAAGACTTGATCACTAATAAAAAGGATTTTCACGACCACCTATCACCCCTCTCCTACAAAACATTGTAACTCTTTTTTTCTTTTACTTTATTACGGTGGGGAGAAGATATCATATTTAATTAACTTAAGACTAAATCAAAATTAATCTCTTGATTGATTTAGGCACTAAAAAAATACGCCAACAAAATAAATACAAATGTTGGCGTGATTGACTCTAAAAATTTGTTATAGATATAACATGTTAAGATGATCAGATGGTTTATAGAGAATCACCCACAGAAATACCGGTAATAGAAGCTAACACAGAGTATAAGAGTAACATGGAATTCTTGGAAGGAAATCTGTATACCCAGAAGTTGAGATTATGGAGAGGAGGTATTATAACTTGCATGCTAAAACACCTCGGTACTTACCTCATCTTCCACAGTTGCGAAAGCTGCGAAAAACGAGAAAGCAAACGCAGGAATTTGGAGAAGAGAGAAGAGACCAAAAGATGGTTGTCCCTCCCGCGGTGACGTTAGAGTGGGGAAGAAATTAACATGGCTACGACAAGGGAGGCAAGAACAACTTGGGATGGGATGAGGAAATGGGGAGGGAGGAGAAGGTTGAAGAAGCGGCTCGAATGCTCCAGAACCGCGGACAAAGCGCAAGCTCTTCCTCGTGGGTTGGAGGTTTTGCTTTCTCCGATTCTTTGGATAGGGCTGTAATCGGCTCCCCGTTATTGCTCGATTAATAATATTTCTTATGTAAATTTTTTTTATTGTAATTACATTATTAATAGAGTTTAAGGTATTCTACCCTAAGCCAGTTGTTATCGTTTTGCCTAGGATAAATAGTTGACTAATAGTTAAATTTTCATCGTTTTTATATATCATAAATTAATAATATTAAGTAGGTTATAAATTATAATTATCTAAATTAATTTTTTATTTATAAAAAATAAAATATTCTAACCACCTAAATTATAGTAAATTAATATTACAAACTAGGAAATGAGAAAGTAAAAAATATAGATTGATGATTGATAATCTCATCGAAGAGTAACTTTAATAATTAAATATTTTAAGATTCGGGTTTATAGTTAAAAATAAAATGACTAAATTACAATTGATTAAATCAACCAAATAATTATAGTAAAGCCTTTTAACCCAGCATACGATCTTCTTTGGCCTATAACCAACTACCTAATTAACATCTCTAATCCAACCCACTATTTAATATGAAATCGTCTTTAGTGTAACCCATCATTTAACACGAAATCATGAAGCTTTGATACCATTTATAAATAACTTGGCCTAAAGTGTACCATTAATTATGAAGCTTTAATATCATTTGTAATAATCCAACCTAAAATGTAATATAATAGACTAAGTCATTTTTTCACATGTAGTTAATCTATTTTCACTTATAAATAAGATTTTACCCATAAATAAGAGATGTAGAACTAGCTCTAGCTCACGACCTTTTTAACCCATTACCAATCTGAAACTATTTGTAACGACTCGGCTCAAAGTACAAATTAATGAGCTAAGTCATCATGGTTAATTAAAGTTAAAGATCAATAATCTATTTTTACTTATAAACATGATCTTATCTTAGTAAGTATTAAGTGTGAGACTAAATTGAGAGATCTCGTAATTAATATTTGAAATTGGTTCCTTTAAATTAATTAAGTTTTTCAGCATTTATTTATATGGTCAAATAAGTTCATCACCATTTATGCTTCATATAATTTGGATTTGTTGGTAAACGGGTAAATTGAGTGACCATTTACACTAATAACTGCACAGTTATGTTGCACCTTTGTTACATTTACAATGAACTTCTTTTATATCCAATTTGGATTTAATTTATTAGAACAAATATCAATTGCCTTCTATAATTACTTAAATAAGTGCTTAGCCTCTATGGAAGTCAACTAATCACTCAACACCCTCCTTTAAAAAATATCAATTAATCATCTTCAACAGACAAATGTCATTAAATAACCATTTGGTGGGCTCTCAACCGATTAATAGATGATGTGGTACTGCTATCAGTAAATAAAATTAATCAAAATTAATTAACATTTAAAATAAAATATTATAAAATAAAAAATATGTAATAAAATAAAATGTATAATAATTAGATAAATAAATTAATATTTTATTTAATTTTCCATCAAGGGCATTTTAAACTGCATGTGAGACGAAATATCATTATTTAAAATTAAATTAATAGTATAAAGTTAAATAAAATGAAATATTTTATTATTATCTCAAATTTATATTTAAAATAAATATTTTGATTTAAATTTTAATTAATTTTACCTTATGAGGTGACACTGCTACATCACGATCAATGTTTTTTTATAATATATTTTTCTAAAAATTAATTTTATAAAAAAATGTTGAAAAGACAGTTTTGATTCAGTTTTTATTTAAAAGAAACCAAGTTTTATTCAAATCTAGCCGAAAACATGAGGGTATTTTAGATATTAAGCGAAAAAAAATTGTTGAATCATAAAATTTATATGAAGTATTGTTGAATTATGAATAGTGTATCTTCCTAATATTTAATTTTAAATTTCTCTTAAGATAATTATAAAATACAAGTATAATGAAATCGAGAGTTAGAACTGCAGAGCCAAAAACAGGTCATCTCATCTAAAAGAACATGTACGGGGGGAGATGAAATTAGTAGAAGTTAGTAACGTTAAATTGAAAGACAAATAATAGCAGGGGAATGATTCTTCGACTTGGATCTCGAATGGAATGGGAGGAGTCAAACATCGTGCCTGCAGGTCACTGCGTCGCCACTTGTCTATGAACTGTTTGACTCTGTCTTCAGTAGATCATCAAATTCGTAATAATAATTAAATTAAACCTGTAGGTTTCCATGCTGATAACCTTTTTCTTATGCACCATGTGATTGAGGTTGCCACAACACTCGGGTGGCTATCTCCCAAAACAACCGAGTTGGGCTTAAAGATCGATGGCGAAGAAGTTGGCCGGAAGATAGAGACATCAAAGAATATGCACCAACTAAACTGAATTAAATTATGAAGAGATTTATAAGTATTATTATTATTTGGAAAAGGATCCGGCTATGATCTTTATGATTATTATTATTATTATTATTATTATTATTATTATTATTATTATTATTATTTTCCATGTTTTTTTCTCTCGAAAACAAGAAGCGGAGCCTTGGGAATGGATCCATCCTAGAAGGATAGGTTGAGGGTGTGCGGCCGGTTATGATATTTTGATACTTCTCGTCAACAAAGGTTGGTAAGGACGTGGCTTCCCACGCTTCTGGTTGGAATTGGCTAAGAATAGAATGCATTTCTCAATTCCTGCAACGTGGGATCATAGAGAGAAGCGCGAGAGAAGGACAAGGGTCGGGTGTGGAAGCGGGGTAGATGAAGTCCCGCGTCGTTTAATCAATCCACTGGTTGGAAGTTGGAACTAAGGTCTACCATGATCATGAACGGCTTCTGTTTCTTCTGATATCAACCACCTCCATACCATCTCTCTCTCGTTTCCCCCTGGTTCTCATATGCCGAAATGTTACATTCATTCATTTATATACTTCTGGTTGATTATGAGATGATGGGTTTGGGAAGATGGTCTTAATGCGTTCGGCGTATCGTGTGTTGTGAGAGCTTCTATGTGGAGCAATTCGTAGCTGAGAAAGGATGTCTGCACCCTCTCCTGTTCGGCTTTACAAAGCTTGGAAAGGAAACAACGTCAGTTTTTTTAATATCGCTTTCATAATTTCTCGGATCGACTTTTGATTTGATAAACTTTTCTTTTCAACTCTTGGAATCTGCATCATGTATGGAATGCGATATAAATGTTTGATTTAATTAATGGACGCGCATCTCGATCATGTCATTCTCTATCTTTGATTTTTGTAGTCCATATATATTTGCATAATTAGGCATCAGAAAAAAATGAAAAGAAAAAGAATCGTTTAAACTTAGAGATGAGAAATTCTGTTGTTGTTGCTGCTATTCCGCAACGTAACATGACTATTTTTGCGTTTTGGTCTTTCCAGAGGTTTTTCTGTAGGGGAAGGCTCGTATTCGGTTCAGATGTGGCGTCACTATTTCTAACCTCCCTTCTCATAGGAGGTCCTGCAATTGCATTTTGTACAAGCGTGGCCAAGAAAATGAAGGAATATGATTTGCTAATTGTAGCGTCGGTTCTTGGTGTTGCTGTGACTATAACCATCTTAGTAAGCTTCTATACCTTAAACCTCCGTTAATTTATTTATTTTTTCCTTTTCTTTTGAAACTCTTCCATTGGTTTCTATATCTCTGTTGTTGGATTCAAAAAATTGTTGATTAAGCTGAAATGAAAAATACTCATAGGGGACTGAAAATTTTTCATTTTCTGTCTGTCTGCAGATCATGTTCTCGTATTCTTATTTCCTAAATAAATGTTCATCATATCAAAGAAAGTGCTAGGTCTTTGTTGATATGAAAATGCACTGCATAGTGTCTAATGTAAACTAAAGGCAACTTTTAGCTACAATTGTTTTTCTTGAGGTGGCATCAGTAGGTATATACCAGAATCTTATTTCTCCTTGTTTAACACAATACAGGATTTAGTTTTCCTCTTCTTGACATCTGCTAGAGATCCAGGAATAGTTCCCAGAAATGCGCGGCCACCAGAATCTGATGAAGCATTTGACATGGCTACTCCATCAATGGAGTGGGTTCATGGACGGACACCCCATTTAAAATTACCTCGAACGAAGGACGTTGTTGTGAATGGCGTTGTGGTGAGAGTGAAGTACTGTGATACGTGCCTTCTGTATCGTCCACCTCGAACTTCCCATTGCTCTATATGCAACAATTGTGTTCAAAGATTTGATCATCACTGCCCGTGGGTTGGACAGTGCATTGGACTAGTAAGTCTAATCCGGTGCTTACAATTTATGTTTTATTTTTTCTTGGTGCTTCTACATAGTATTACTAGGAGTCAGGAGATCTGGTTATCAAATAAAACTCTCCCCCCAGTTCCGGAAACACTGTGTGGTATAAATGAATATTTTGGATCTTTAATTTTTTGTTTACTAAATGTTCATAGATCTAAATCTCACACCATCGTAATTTTTCTGCAGCGCAATTATCGATACTTCTTCCTATTTATCTCCTTCTCAACCTTTCTATGCATATATGTGTTTGGTTTTTCTTGGTTGAACATCATCGTACAAGCACACAGATACGAATCCGTGCACAAAACCTTATCTAATGAGATCCTATCAGTAGTGCTGATTGTATACTCCTTCATAGCTGTCTGGTTTGTTGGTGGTCTCACTGCCTTTCACCTCTACCTTATCGGCACAAATCAGGTGAGAACTATTATAGACTATCTTGAAAGCAATTATTTAAGCATCATCTACTTAATTTTTTTCTTTCAAGAAGTGTCTATGGATGATAGTAGTTTTCATTCAAGGAGTGTCTATGGATGGTACAATTAATTGACACATGGGGTAAGATTATGTTTTTTAAAGCTTACTGGATGATTGTTCATTGTTATTGCAGACAACATATGAGAACTTCCGTTATAGGTATGACAAAAAGGAGAATCCATATAATAAGGGCTTCATAAAGAACTTCAAGGAATTGTTTTTTGCTCAAGTTCCGCCCTCTTTAAATGATTTTCGATCATGGGTTATCGAGGAACCCACGGATGTTGGAGCTGTTACTCCAACCTCTATTGTTCCAAGTGTCAATGTTGACACAAAA
This sequence comes from Piper betle, assembly GCA_033002965.1. Classification (NCBI taxonomy): domain Eukaryota; kingdom Viridiplantae; phylum Streptophyta; class Magnoliopsida; order Piperales; family Piperaceae; genus Piper; species Piper betle. The sequence continues at coordinate 82,571 of JAURVB010014899.1, forward strand.
GAGGAAGTGGACGTAGAAATGGCCAGATTTAGTGGCAGCATTCCAGTTCCAAGCATACTACGAAGCTTGGATTATAGTGGCATTGATGAATCTTTGAAGGGAAAAATCAAACCCGAAGACAATGACGATGATGCTTTCTTCTTCCCAGTTGCACGTGAACGAACTCAGTCCGATCAAATCGACATAACTGTTGATAGTAAGGTACAGGATAGAATGGATGAGAATACTGATGAAGGATGTGAATCTCTTAAAAGTTCAACCCCACTTGATCGTGGTAATGGGGCTCTCCGGTTGTAACTCAGCTATCAATGTTTGCTTCGATGCATAATGGTACCAAACGAATGAAACTTTGCTTATGATTTCTATGTGTTGGTTGGCTGTGCAAGGAGCCGCTCGTCGAGAGAATTATATATAGCTGACGGAGAAGTGCAATGGCTTCAAATTGAACGGAAACAGTAATAGAAGAAGCATCAGTCGTCCGGTTTTGTCATGGAGAATTATATAAAGTGTCTAAATGTTGGCACTCTCGCCATCCAGAGACAAATTTTAAAAGATAAACGAGTTTAGTGTCTTTTCACAAACTGTATTATTGAAATTGTAAAAAAATATTCTTTCCAGTAGATGCTTGGAGTTTATATGCATGCTTTACTTCAAAACTGGAACATCTTGTTAGTTAGGCTTTTGATTAGATGGACTTGTATCACTAGCCAAGACGCGCAACGCACTTTGCAACTACAGACGTTTTGTCATATAAATTGATTAAAAATATTAAAATATTTATAATTTTAATAGAAAATGCAGTTTGTCGTTTCAGAGAAATCCCAAGACCCTGGCATTTTAAATGCCTCCCCAACTTAAAAAATGTTAAGTTGTCAGCCAGAGGGATAAAAAAATGTCCCCTAGCATTTCAAAGGCAACGTTTAGCTGGCACTACTAAACACGAGGCCACCTCCCTTCCAGCTTCTTCTCTCCCTTCTCCATTTGCCTCAAAGATAGAAAAGAATGACTTTTGAGTCAAAAAGCTCACTTTCCCCTCTCGTCCTACTCCCGCTTGTACCCGTTTCACTGCGTTTTCGTGCGCGCTCTCTTGGCTGATCCACAAGCTCTGAATCTCCAAGTCCAAGCTTTGGTGTTTGGTGCTTTTATCAAACCTCTCTCGTATCCCGGCCAAGCTCGAGGTGAATAAGGGTAAGCTTCCCTTGCGTTCTTGATTCATTATTTGAGATGAAGAGATAGTGAAAGTGTTTTTTTCATTTCATTGTTTCTCCACGGCTCTTCTTTTTTCACTTATTTGCAGCCGATCGGAGCCGACCTGGTAGTTGATTGTCGGAGTTTTTTTAAGCGGGAGGGGTTGAAAAGTTTGGTGCTTTACAGCCTTAGCTAGCAAGAGGGCTGGTATGGAGCGGAGATCTGGGAGCGATCCAATCCTGGAAGCGGAGATACTAGACGTGCAACCTCTGCGCACCTTAGCACCGGTTTATCCAGGCCCTTATGGTTACGGCGGCCCCTTTCCAGCTGGTGCCACAAATGTCCCTCCTCCCTACTCTTCCTCCAACCCCTTGGGATGCCAGCCCCCCTCCTTACAACCCTATGTATTATTACGGCCATGCCAATGCCAATGCCCATGCCCATGCCCATGCCCAGCCAGCGGCTGCTAAACAGGACACCGGCACCCCCCAGCGCGGCGACTCTGGTGAATCCCCACCCACCGTTTCCGGCGATGCTGCATCTGACGTTGAAATAGTCGGGTGCACCAATAAGAGTTCCTCCACCGATCCTGCTCCCTCGCCCTCCAAGGTTTCCAACGGCGGTCAGAAGGGGAGCCCGGCAAAGTCTGCCCGGAGGAAGATGGGTGCTAGGAAAAGCACCGGGGCATGGAAAAGGAGTAGGAATATGCCACCTCCGGGTGTACCTTCCGAGGAACCTACTCCTAGTTCCCGCCGACGGCGGAGTGGCAGCCGCAAGCCCAAACCTACGGCTAGCTCCAGTCATCTTCTCGCGTCCTTGGTTGCGGCGGAAGATGCTAGGGAGTCCGTGGAGAGGACGCTTATCATCTTTGATGGCCTGCGAAGGAGGCTTTCCCAGATTGAGGACTCCTCCAAGAGCGGCAGCGCAACCACCGCCGCCGGGACCGTGGGGTCCTCCTCCTCGCACCGACCTGACCTTAAAGCTGGGTCCACCATGTCCACCCAAGGCCTTAGGGTGAATGCTGCTAAGCGAGTGGGGGCAGTCCCCGGGGTTGAAATTGGGGACATCTTCTTCTTCAGGTTTGAGATGTGTCTTGTTGGTTTACACTCTCCCAGTATGGCCGGAATCGACTACATGGTAGTCAAATCTGGTAAGGCGGAGGACCCTATCGCCGTGAGTATAGTGTCCTCCGGTGTGTATGAAAACGATACCGCTGATTCCGATGTGTTGATCTATTCTGGCCAGGGAGGGATCACCACTCCTGGGAAGCAAGTGGATAACCAGAAGCTGGAGCGGGGGAATCTGGCCTTGCAGAAAAGCATGGACAAGGGTAATGACATACGGGTGGTACGTGGTGTCAAGGACGCAGCAAATCCTACTAGCAAGATTTATATCTACGACGGCCTTTACCGAGTCCAAGAGTCATGGACTGAACAAGGTAAAGCCGGATTCTCTGTTTTCAAGTTTAAGTTGGTGAGGTTGCAGGGGCAACGCGAAGGTAGCGCCTGCTGGAAGAGGATCCAGCCGTGGAAAGACGATCCTTTCAGTAGGCCTTCTATCATTCTGCCGGATATTTCATCTGGGCTTGAGAAGATACCTATTTGCCTCGTTAACGAAGTTGATCGTGAGAAGGGGCCTGCCTATTTCTCCTACGCCACCAAAGTGAAGTACTTGAAGCCCGTCGAGTCTGTTCAACCTTTGCCCAACTGCCAGTGCCTCAACTCTTGTAGTTTTTCTGGCTCTAAATGCTCTTGCAAGCATCTAAATGGGGGACTTCTACCGTTCACCTCTAATGGGCTTCTTGTGGTTCGCAAGCAGGTGATTTATGAGTGTGGTTCTTGTAGCTGTTCGATTAACTGTAAAAATCGAGTTTCTCAAAAGGGAATCAATATTCGGTTTGAGGTTTTCAGAACCAAGGACAAGGGCTGGGGATTGCGCTCGTGGGACCCTATCCGAACAGGTTCCTTCATTTGTGAGTTTGTGGGTGAAGTTAGTGATTATGCTGATTTCGCTAATGCGGAAAATGGCAACGACTACGTGTTTGATGCTACTGCTTGGAGTACTGAGCATTCCTTTAATTGGAACTACAGAAAGGAACTAATAGCAGAAGAGGATATTTCCAGCTCTGATATTTCTTTGATGCCGTTGTCGATGGTTGTAAATGCCAAAAGAATGGGCAATATATCCCGCTTCATGAACCATAGTTGCTCCCCAAATGTCTTCTGGCAGCCTGTGATGTTTGATCACAGGGACGAGCGCTATCCGCACATTATGTTTTATGCAATTAAACATATCCCTCCACTGACAGAGTTGGCATATGATTATGGATCAAAGGGCAGTAACTCTCAGAAGAAAAAATGCTTATGTGGATCACCAAAGTGCATGGGTTTTTTCACCAACTAGGTTTCATAGTTATACTGTACGGGAGATGCTGCAGCTTTCTTTTGATGAGGGGTAAAATCATTACATCTTCTGCTTTTTAACTTATGGTGCCATGAATGGTAGAGCTATATTTGTAGAGTACTCCAATCCATTCACACTGGATGCAATAAGTACGTAGGAAGTGTTTTTTCCTTGTTTATTTTTGTCCAAAAGCTTGAAAGAATACTTGCATGTTTGGAGATTCTAATGATTACAAGTATATTTAGAAAAATTCCCTCCCCTAACAGCCCAAGCTTTTAAGGTTGAACTATGCTAATGTTAGCTATCTTCTAGGTAAAAAACTTCAATTTGAAGATTGAATCTGACTGTATAGTTTATGAGCCCATACTGACACAGAATTATTTATTGGTTGAGCCAAGTTCTAATTGTTGACGCTCAAGTTTTTGTTGTCGATTACTGCTAGTTGTCAAGATTTAAAAGGATAATGCATGAAAGAGCCGAGGAAATTCACTTTTTAATTATTGATTGCTGTCATTTTATGTTTGCGTGTGACTTTTGGCTATAGTTTTACTCGTAAACTCATTAACATAACATATCATATTTGATGTGATAAGTTAGCTTCACAATTTGAATGCTAATAAGCTTGTATCAAATATTTATATTGTGAAACGAAAACTCTTTATTGTATTATTATTCTGCGCTAGTAGATTATGTACGTGTCTGGATGGTGGATACTAAACCTCCACGCTGGCAATTTTTATTCGTTCATCCATATGGTGATATGAAATCATGCGTGCATTTCTTGTGTTTTTGAATTTATTCCAACATTTTGTCTATGATTATTCTGTCAATAATAGTTGCCCCTAAAATGGATGAGTTGAGGAATTGTTTTATCTGTTCCTTTCTTTCAAGCAGTTTTCTTTTTCGTCACTGAAACTAACTGTGTTACAGTCTTGCAGATTTCGTTCTTAAGAGGCAAAAATCGGTGGGGTTACCGGCGTCCTCAAGTTCCGGTTCGTGTAAACTTCGTGTTGTGTGATAGATTCTAATGTGTAGCGCAGGCACCCGTATGCGTTAGATCATGTTTCCTATATATGTCAGTGGTGATACTAATGCTAAACCCAAGGGAAAGTATTTCTGTACTCTTTTTGATTAACACGTCCACAGGTACGCTTATATGTCATTCCATCTTTTTGCTGTTCGCTTATATATATTTGAGCCATTTTTTTCTCTCAAATTTAGATACTAAAACTATAGCTCGGTGATATAAACCTATTCATATGAAATATGACCTATTGAAAGTTTATCGTCCTTGGAATTTTCCTTACGCATTTGCATCTTTCAAAAAATAATTTTATTAAAAAGTAAAAAAATCACAATTTAAAGCAAATATATACAATAAAGTGACAAATTTAGTAGGAGAAAATAGCCAATAGCTAAAGGCAAAAAATATCATTAAGTGCCCAATGCAAAAAATAAACATATTTTGAGAAAAAAAATGAATAAAATTTTGGAGTGAAAATATTAAAAAAAGGGCAAATAAAAAAGAGGTATACATAATAAAATATTAAAAAATAATAAAGGAAAATAAAACTGTGAATAAAAAAATTAAAAAATTAATTATTTTAATAATCTAGTAGTGAATGAATTATATGAAAGAATGAATAATTTGCATAGAAAGGAATACTGAATATTTAAATTATAAATGAACCCAAAACAAAATAAACAAAATTATATAATTAATTTATATCTATTTATACCTTTGGAGATGGTTTGAAAAAAAAATTATTTTAAAAGATATTGTTGACATATTTATAAAAATGAGATGAGATAAACTTTTAAGAATGGTGAATATCTTAAACAAAAGTACATTCATTTTAGAGGGAGTACAATACCTTATAGAACATGTAAATATCTTTAGAAGAGAGTGTGATACTCTATAGAACACACTTCTTCAAAATCAATAATAATGTGCTACATATCCCCTTATAATAAATTTAGAAGAAAATATCATAAATAATTATATTTTAAAGTTCTTTTTCAAAAATATCCAAGTTTATAAAATTATATAAAAAATATCAATTTCTATAATGGTTATACTAATTATGGCCAATTTCTATCATGTAGATTTATTTTTACTAATACCAAAATATATAATAGATAAAATTTATAATTTTTTACTAACTATATATATATATATAATTAACTGATAAATATAGAATATAAAACAATATTACTAATGAGCTAAAAAGTAAAAAAATATTTTTATTGAATTTTGGTGAATTTTAAAAAATTAAATTTTAAGCCATTAAAAATAAAAATAAAATAAAAAGACATACTTTTAGATGTTAAAATTTTTAATTTGAAATTGTCACATTTTATTAAAAATTAAAACATTTGTTTTATCCAATATATTTTATTATAAATGTTTTTTTAAATATGAAATATTATTCATTAAAAATTTAGATTAAGGGTATTTATGTTACTAAAATAAATATTATGAATAAAATATTTTAAAATATATGAATTGACTATATGTGAAATAAAAATTTGAGAAATAGTTATATCTAACATAAATTTTAAATTTTGGTCATTTATTATAGAAAATATTAAACTTAGTAATTTACAATATTTTACCAAAATTTAATAATATTGCCTGTTTAGTTGAAATTGAGTTTGGTCTCTTAGATGAGTTTTTTTTTTGTTTTATGGAAAATACTAGTATTCGCCGTTCAAAATGATTTTAAACAAGCCCTTCTCGGCCCTTGTCATGATTAGTGTATGTCCGTGTTAAAATGAATCCCAATGGATGGTACTTTTAAATAAGATTAAATCAATCAATTGCCATAGTCGATTGAAGACTCTTCTCTTATGATCCGTCATCAGCCACAGATCGATTTCAATTTGAATTTCAGAGAAGATTTGACCCTTTTTTTGTCAGGCGGTTTGAAGAGTTCCGCTGGATAGCTTTGCAAAATAAATAAACGAGTCACATTTGCTCTGAGATGTGCATTGCAGTTCAAGAATCTAAGGATCCATCTAACGTGATCAGTTTAGCCAAAACCAAACCAAATTATTTACTAATTTAACTGAATTAAATTAGTTTGGTTAACAAAAAAACAAATTATAATAGATAATCAAACCGACCAAATTCAATTAATTTGGTTTGGTTTAGTTTTAAGTGAACTCAAACTAAATTAACTAAAATGATAAGTAGTGTTCATTCTTTAATGTTTATTTTAATTATTTTTTAAGCTTTATTTTTAAAATAAAAAATTGTTATCACATATTTAAGGGTTGATTACAAATTTATTACAAAAAGTTAGAATGAAAAATGCTCTAATTTGAGACATTAAATAGTATGTACACAAAATATAATATATTAAACTTTTATTTCTTATACGTGCATAAATAAATTATTTTTAATAAATTAAATTAAAATTATAATTTTATAAACTTTTATTATATATCGTGATAATAATTAAAATAAAGACACTTGTAAAAAAATTGATGCAATTAGTATTCTTTTCATTTATTGGTTTATTTTGCTTAATCGGTTTTGATAAAAACTCACCAAACCAACTAAAATCAAACTAACACCGAAACAAACTATCGAAATAATTTTAGTCTGGTTAGTTTAATTAGTTAACGAAACCGTGTTCACCCCGGTGAGAGTCCAAGTAACAACAAGCTTCCCCGTATTCTACAGCAAGGGAAACAAAACTTTTTCTACCTTTCTACACAAAAGTTAACCAAGGTCGGACAATCTGACAGGAACAAAACAGAGGATAACTGATTTTAAGTAGCATACTTTAGAGCGTGGAAGAAGGCCCAGGCTTTGCTTGTCTGCATTTCTACAATCTGAAATATAACCATGGTGAAAGTAAATGAGAAAACCAGCGTATCACAAACCAAACTCCCTTCATCGTCAAATTTTGGAAACTACCATCAAAAGTGATAATATAATTGAGAGGAACAGTAGAAAAGAAGTGGGGCATATAAGATGAGTGGATGTCAATTTGAACAATGTCAAGCTTTAATACAGACACAGAAGTGTGACTTCTTCGAATAGCTATATGTGTAATCTGTTAAAATAAATTTCTAAAGTTGGAGATTAATAATAGAGAATACAAAATATTGAAAAATAATGCCTAAAAAATAAGATAAAGACAAAAATTTAACGTGGAAAATTGTCCTTTAATCGAGAATCTAAAGTCAAAAATTATGAGACAACAACAAATAATTCACTACTTACAACTAAAAATTGCAATCGTCAAATATATAGAAACGCATAAGAAAATTACTCGCCCTACCTATACAATTGAGCTCTCGATAAGATTAATCTAGTGAGTAATATTTTCTCTTATTATCTTTATATTCCTTTTTATTTTCTTTCAGTATTTTTCATCTATTCATGATATATAGGTATATATGATATCCATATATATATATATATATATAGATGTTTTGAAACCCTTCATTTTCAATGCTACAACAAACAGTCACCTCTGTTTGGTATCCCGAGATTCGTTTGATATTCTAAGTGTGACAATGAGTTACATATTATTAATATTCATAAGGAGTCCAATTGAAATACACAACAAACAGTCACCTTTGTTTGGTATCCCGAGATTCCTTTTGTATTCTAAGTGTGACAAAGTTACATATTATTAATTTTCATAATTATAAATATTAACAATCTCTCACTTGAAGTCCAATTGGAATACACTACCCTAATTCTTCATCCACTTGTTCGTCGCATAACTCCTTCACCTGCCCTAATTCTTCCCCCACTTGTTCATCGCATAACTCCTTTAGGTTATACTGCACGATGGTTGTGTGACCTAAGCCCCCCGCCCCCCTCCCCCCATCTCTCTTATTTATATATAATACCGACAAATCTTGCAAGTTCACCAAAATTGAGCACAAACTCTACCTTTGTCCCTCCATCGATTTGGTTAACATGTCCACCAAATTCTTTTTACCATCAATCTTCTCCAACTTCAATTTACTTTTTTTAATAAAGATATGATACAATGATACCTTAACCTAATATATTTGGTCCTAGAATGAAATGCTAAGTTTTTGGCTAAATAGATTGCACTTTGATTATCACTGAACAACTTACAATTAACCCTATTAAAATCTAACTCATTCATTAAAGTTGTAATCCAAATATACTCCGTACTAGTTTTTGTAGCAGCTACATATTTAGCTTCTAGTTAAAAATAGAGCAACTATTTTTTGCAATTTCTAAACCTAGTTCATCGTGGTTTGACAAACGGTAAAGATATATCTTGATGTACTTTATCTATTGTCTCTATTTTCAGCATGGTCTGAGTTCATATAACTTTGCGCATCAATATTATCACCCCCAAAACACAAATAGAAATTAGAAATTCCTTTCAAGTACTTGAAAATTCATTTCACTGCCTTCCAGTATTCTTTTCCTGGATTTTTTATGAATCTATTCACTACTCCTATTGCATGTGCAATATATGGTTTTATACCTACAATAGTATATATAAGACTTCCAATAGCTAAAGTATAAGGCACCGTTTTCATGTGAACTTTATTATCATCACTTTTAATACCTTGTTCATAGGATAATTGGAATTTACTACCCAAAGTAGTAGTTACCGGCTTAGATTCATTCTTGTTAAAACTTTAAAATACTTTCTCTTTATATATCCTTATCTAGATAACCATAACTTCTAATTCTTCTTATTTTAAGTAATTTGCATCCCAAAAAGTTATTTTGCTTCACCCAAATTCTTAATGAAAAAACTCTTAGTTAACCTCATCTTGAAATTACAGGTTTTCTCTATATAAATCCCTGTAACAAGCATGCCATCTATTTATAAAATTAAAATAATATAATTGTCCTCATTTAACTTTTGTAGATATATATAATACTTCGAATTGTTCTTAACAAATCTACTATTTAACATAAACTTGTCAAATTTCAAATACTAATATCTTAATACTTGTTTGAGTGTATATAAATTCCTCTTCAAAGCCGGTGCGAGTTACTGATTTCAATAAATCTAATATATAAACAGCTAACTAGTGGTCTCTTACCGATATGTCTAAACCAATTTGAACTTAAATCAATAGAAAAGGTTACTTGAAATTGAGTACAGCTACTTGGTCTAAACCAATTTGAACTTAATCAATATAAGATAAAATTAGTCATAAATAGATAAATAAAAAGATATGTCCTTAAGACCATATATGTCATTTATCAAAGTCCACACACACAAGTTACTTTCCTAAACAAAACAAAAAAATAAAAAATAAAAATCTCCGCATACGACACAAACAGTGGATCCCAAATGGAAATCGCAATTGACAGCTGAGATCGCTTGGTTCAAAGCTGGGCCCACATGGGCCCGTTGCAACATCAGGACGCACGCACTCTCACAAGAATTAAATATGGGCCCACTCCAATTTGGTCCTCCAAAATGCGCCTGCCACGTGTATCCAACTTCATATTAAAAAAACTTTTTAACCGATCCGCTTGGAAATTTTTTTCCCGTATTTTTAAAAGTATGCAGTATAATTGAGAAATAATTGCCCCAAATGAGAGCTTCACATATAAAATTTATATAGATTTGTTTATGATAAACTAAAAAACAAGGTCATATATTTGGATTTGAATTTTTTTTAAGCCGTATTTTAATTACGATAAATATAATATAAAGATAAAATGTACCAAAATCTTCTCCATCTCGATTTAGTCATCTTGCCAACCCTTCACATTCCGGAAAAAAATGGAATCCAAAATTTTATGCTTTTCTGGTATCATTTTTAAATATTTTTAAATTTTATCACCTTAATTATCGTAGAGAATGCACTCTAAACATATATAGAATTAGTATTCCCAATGGGTCCAAGTAAACAAATTATACAATCCCATAAATATCGGATTTGGGTTTAACTTTATCGGGTCTATCTCTAAGAGTTTAATTTTTATTAATAAACATATTATATCAGGTCCGGGTCAGGTCTAGGTTTAGACCCAAACCAAAAAAATATTTAATTTTTATTTTAAAATTTACTTTTTCTTTATGTTATATTAAATTATATAAATCGGGTTTAAATCTAATTTAAAGAATAATATATTCAAATATTGAATATCGAGTTGGATCCGGTCTCAAAGAATCCATACCGAACCGAACCTAGTAACACCATATAGCATGGCTATAGGTCACAAATTTATGAATTCTTAAAAAAATGGGCAAACCAGCTCCAACCTAGATAGTTAGGGTGGAATGAGTGATGAGCTCAGTATATACAGAACATTCAAATATAGATACTAAAGGGCAGCCAAACTATGTACTATACTACAAACCTTTCCCTAGCCGATGCATGCAATATTTCATTTGCACGTATAAGCACCGTTTTTTCAGTTCTGGTTTGCCGACACAAAAATTTCTCGAAGTGGATGATCATCACTCCTCCTCTATAATTGCCAGTCTAGCCTTCACATTTTTCTTAGGAGAAACCAAGTAAAATACTAGAGTTTCTTACTCTCCCTCACTTCACCTTTTGTATAATTAGATTTCTAGCTGCCATCTTCTCCTCCACTTTAGCAAAGATCAATAGAAAGCAAAAAGATGGCAAGCTGCCTGGCTAGCTTTAGCAGCTTTATGCAACGCTGCAAGCCTTATTTAGCTATGATCTCACTTCAATTCGGCTATGCCGGCATGAATATCATCACCAAGGTCTCCATCAATAGTGGTATAAGCCATTAGGTACTGCTGGTTTGCCGGCATGCCTTCGTCACTGCTGCCATTGCCCCCTTCGCCCTCGTCCTTGAGCGGTACATATAACATATAATGTGATGAGCAATAAAAACAAGTATAGTAAATAGTTTTGCTCATGAACAATATTAACATGTGTAATTCTGATTGCAGGAAGGTAAGGCCCAAGATAACATTCTCCATATTCATGCAGATTTTTTTCCTTGCTCTTTTGGGTATGTTATATATATATAGAGTTTTGATACAGTGCGCTGCCTGCCTTTTGCAGTGCAGGCAACACATTGGATTGATGGCCATTGGATTAAAATCCAACGGCCATTAATCAATTCCCGTTTTTCCATCCCTTCCACTGTTTCTCTAGTTTTTCAACCCCCTCCCCCCCCATTTCTCCCTCGAGTACCTCCGCCCCGCCCTCCAGCAGCTGTGGTCCCCCCCGTGGGTGGTCGGCAGTGGGGTGGCACGACATAAAAAAAGGTGGTGGGGAGGAACAAGGGAGTGTAAAATCATAATAAAAATTATACTTGGTCCACACTCGAGTCAATATTACAAAATAAATTTTAAAAATAAATTTTTTGTAATAAAAACTTGATTCGATCTCGTACGGGATCGAATCAATATTACAAAATAAATTAAAAAATAAAATAAAATAATTTTGAAATAAAACTTGACTTGATCGCGTATGAGATTGAGTCAATATTACGAAATAAATTTTAAAAAATAAAAAAATTTGGTAATAAAAACTCAATTCAGTCCCACACGAGACCGAGTCAAGTTTTTATTAAAAAATTATTTTTTAAAAATAAAATAACTTCGTAATAAAAACTTGACGCAATCCTCCTTGAGTTAATATTATGAAATAAATTTGAAAAAATAAAATAATTAACTAATAAAAACTTGACTCTAATCCCGTGCGGGATCAAGTCAAGTTTTTATTAGTTAATTATTTTATTTTTTAATTTATTTTATAATATTGACTCGATCCTTTGAGGGCTCGAGTAGGACCGAATCAAGTAGGGCCGGGGTGGGTGGGGCAGTGGTTGCGAGCGGGATCGGGGGGACCGAGGCTGTAGCGAGGGCGACCGGCAGGCGGGGGCAAGGGTACCAGAGGGAGAAATGGGGGGGGGGGGTTGAAAAAATGGAGAAATGGGGTAAGGGGTAAAAAACGGAAATTGATTGATGGCTATTGGATTTTAATCTAACGGCCATCGATCCTATGCACTGCCTGTGCTGCAAAAGGCAGGCAGCGCACTGTATCAAAACTCTATATATATATATATATATATATATATATATATATAGGCAAAAGATTGCCTGAGCAAGTGGCAGGGAAGTTAGATGCGCCACATCTGAATTTGGACCGTTAGATGAAATGAGCGGTTCAGATTAATTCACGAAACGTGATGAAAACCTACCATCGGACTTCCTGCCTTCTTCGACCATCGCCGCCACCTTCGATTCCGCCGCCGCCGCCGCTGCCCCTCGCTTCATCTTCGCCGCCGCCGCCTGTCGATCTCCCGCCGCCTGTCTGAAAACCTACCATCGGACTTCCAGGAGTTCTTTTCTACAGGTGTTATTAATGTCCTCGTGAGGAATGGAAGGCAAATCGAGGCAGTGAACATGGCTTATGCATTTGGCCTTACAGAGCAATTTGCACCGGTTCCTTTACTTAAGGCCTATTTGAAGGATGTGAAGAAAACTTCCCAGGTGAATGCTGGAAATACTTCTCCCTCTGCTGCTGAAGTGAGTATTATTTCTACCCATTTTCAAACTTTCTTTTGATTATTTCAGTACTTGAGATTTTTGTCAGAAAACTAGAAAAGTCAGTTTTGGTGCTTCCCTAAAGTTAAAGTGTCTTCCAATGATAGTTGCTTTTGGAGAAGAAACGGAATGTTGAAATTGATATAATTGCACATTATGTTCATGATTGCTGATATGAACTCGCTTATGACTATGTTTTGAATCTGAAATTTCGTAGTTGACATTTACCTTTTCTCTGAACCAAATGTTTTTTCAATTGTGCTGTTTTGGCTGGTGGTGGAGACTTTACACCAATTCATTTCATTTGATCACTTTATATGGCTGTTGGTTTTGCTCTACATATATTTTTAAAATTGAATTGTGCTCCATAAAGCAGAGTGATGTAATTTATTTCACCTTCTTGCTGTTCTAATTAATAAAAACTTTAGGATATGTTTATTGTGTAGTTACATGCATGTTATGGTCATCTATCTCCTCTTTGGAAGTGAAGTGGCCCCTTCCTAGATAATTCAGAAATATTTCAAACTGTTGTATTATCGGTTTATCAAAGCTTTCATTTGGTATCATATGATTGGCACATTATTTGTTGTGCATTTGGACCACTAATATCAAATGCTGCTGTGCGGTAATCTATCTTCCCATTTGCTTTGGTGGAACTAAATATTGTTTGAGGTTGCTCATCCCTAGTTACCGCGGAAAACAACTCGCTTAAAAATGGAAAGGACGTGACTAGCTTTTTTAATTCAATTTTCGGTAGCCAGATACGTGAGGTGTTATCTCTTCTTTTAATTGATGTTATATGGCAAGCCATTGTTTTCTTTCAATGCCATAATAGACTTTGATTGATAGTGATTCAGTCACATAAATTTATCTTCAATTGCTTTTTGTGCCTTTCTCTTTTCATCTTCTTTACTACGTACTTTAAACTGGTTTGAGCACAACAAAACTTTGTTTTAAAATGTTTCAGCTAACCACGAAGCTTTTGCTTTATCAATTATCTCCGAAATGAAATTAGTCTTCGATATTCTTAATGGCGATCAAAAAATTGTGGACAAATAACTTTTTTGCAACTTTTGAATGTAGTTTTTATTCCTCTTGCCCTTCGCTTATTGTTGTTTAGGTTGCTTGTGATCTGTTCTTATATTTTGGTTGAAATTTAACTTCACAAAGAAAAAGGGAAAAATCGAAGAAGACAAGGTTTGTGAAGTGCCAGGATAGCATGTATGCCAAGGTTTGTGCATGCATATGATTTTGGTTGGTCTACCGCTGATCAGTTAATTGGGAGGGCAACAAACTTAGAGGTTTTATGGAAGAAATTGTTGAGGAAAATAGTGAGAAAGATGTTGAAAATATAAGTGAGGTGACAAAAGGCTTAAATAGAGATGAAGGGTGCCAAGATCAGCTGTACGAGTCATTAGTACCTTGTATAGGAATGGAGTTCAGTTCAATTGAAGAAGCATATTCTTTTTATAATGGATATAGCAAAATGAAAGGGTTTGGAATTAGAAAAAGTACTTCTCATTATGATAGAAAAACAAATACTATATGCAGAAAGTTATTTGTTTGTGAAAAACAAGGTACAAAGAGCACCAATGACAGGAGACAGGTTGGAAAAGATGTTAAAAGAAGAGCAGATATGCGAGAGGAATGCAAGGCGAGGATGTTAATTAAATTAAAGGAGGGAGGTAAATGGACAGTAGATATCTTTGATGACATGCATTCACATGAGTTTGTATCTCCAACAAAAATAGCAAAGATCCGTTCTCATAAGAAAATGACGTCAGTTTCAAAAAATTTGATTGATGAACTCTATAATTGTGGCATTGGACCATCAAAAATTTCAAGGGTTTTAAATTCTCGTGGTGATGGTTTGGAGGGAGATTTTACTTCTTCTGATTGTAGAAATCATTTGGCCAAGGCAAGAAAAAATAATGTTGGTCGTCAATGTATGAAAGTGTTAGAATACTTTCAAAGTAAAGCAGGGGTTGAAGAAGGTTTTTCTTTAAGATGGAAATTGATGAAAATAACCAAGTTAGGAGTGTTTTTTGGGCTGATAATAGAGCAAGGATGGCATATATGCAATTTGGAGATGTTATTGTTTTTGATGTGACATACAATACAAACAGTTTTAAGATGCCCTTTGCTCCATTCACTGGCATTAATCATCATAGGCAATCCACTCTTTTTGGATGTGCTTTGCTCGCAGATGAAACAACGAATACCTTTACATGGTTATTCAGAACATGGTTGGAGTGCATGTGGGGCAAAGAGCCACAATGTATCATCACCGATCAAGATGTGGCCATGAAAAAAGCTATTTCAGATGTCTTCCCTAACACTCGACATAGGTTTTGTTCTTGGCACATTGGAATGAGTGGAAGGATGCATTTAAACCAATTAGGGAAAGACTTGGATTTTAGGAATGATTACAATGATTGGGTATATGCCGACACAATTGAGGAGAGTGAAGCTAAGTGGACAGAAATAAAAGAAAAATATGATATTAAGGAAGGAAGTTGGTTGTATGGAATGCACAATGTTCGTAAGCATTGGATTAATGCTTACCTGAAGGATTATTTTTTTGCCGGAATGACTTCTAGCCAGCGGAGTGAGAGTATCAATGCTTTTTTTGACGGGTTTGTAAATGCTCAAACACCAATTAGTGAATTTGTACAACAATATGATAATGCTATGCACGCAAGGCGGCAAGAAGAAGCTTTCGAGGATCACAAAAGTTTGCATGAGAAGCCTATATTGTATGTAGGGAACAAACTAGAGCAGCATGCAAGGTCTATATACACAAGGAAGATGTTTTATGTTTTTCAAGAGGAATTAAAGCAATCTCTATTGTACAAATGCAAGGAAGTTGGTATTGAAGGTTCAAAACAAATGTATGAGGTAAAGAAAGGTGAGGAAGCTCGAAAACATCAAATAGTTACCTTTGAAGACAAGCCAGAAATTTTTGTACAGTGCACTTGCAAGAAGTTTGAGAGTGAAGGTATTTTATGTCGACATATTTTAAGACTTTTCTTCCAAATGGATATGGATGTCATACCTCAAAAGTATATATTATTTCGATGGACAATCAATGCTAGATTTTCATCAAGTGCCACTTTGAAAACGGTCAACGAGTCTCAAAATTCAACTATTTCACCATTTATGCTGTATTCTTTCCAAAGTGCAATGTATAGGATTTCGAATTCAATTTGTCTCACACCCCAACATTGGGCTGTTGCTATGCCACTGCTTAAAGGTGTTGTTGATGAGCTTGATTGTTTATCTTTGATGTCTACATCTCTTGAAGAACAAACTATTCAACCAAGTGTCACACGTGGTACAACAGAAATAAGTAGAACACCATTAGATCAAATCCCTCAAGTTGTCTTTAAAGATCCTTCCAAAGTGAAGAGTAAGGGTCGTCCAAAGACAAGTAAAAGGCTGAAATCTAGCTTAGAGATAAATGTGACTTCTCAAGTTAAGAAACAGAGATGTGGAATTTGCCAAAAGCTTGGTCATTACATGAATACTTGTCATTTATATAAGGTACAAGAACATGGAATGAGTTGTATTATATGTTTTATGCTTATGAGTACTTTGTTAATTATATATTTGTCTTTACAGGAAAAAGAATCTCAAGACGGGAATTCAGACAACAGCGTCGGGAATGAGCCTTTGAATTAGCTTATCTATGTTGGGAAGTGTTTCAAGGTGATATGTTGCCCTTGAATTAACAAATCGCAAAAGCTCTTATCTTTGGTTCCTCTACTGTAACTGTTATCGGTTATATTAGGGTTTTTATATTGTGGATCACGGTTTCTTTCACTTGAAACTGTTACATGGGAAGCATGGGAATAATAGACTAGATGCTTTTACTGCTTCTATCGCCAATTCCAAATATCTTAGTGTGTGGGTTGATTGTTTTTGGTGGGAACTTACCCACAAATTTGTTTTTGGTAAATATCTACGAAAGGTTGAAGGACTGCAAATTTGTTTCTTGTTGTTGTAATACCATAATTTGCTTGGTAGTTTATCAGCACTAATTCTCTAATTCTTTTGGCAGGGATTTACATCTTTTTGTTGGGATTCTATCTTCTTCAACCCATTGTTTTGAAGGGCTGGCAGCTACAAAGAGTCTAGTCCATAAAAGAGCAAAGAACAAGACTTGTTTAGGATGAGTTTTGAAAATGGAAGTAGATTTTTTTAGTGACATTGTCATTTTGCCTTTTATGGATCGTTATGATCTTGTCATTTTCAAGAACATAGCAATTTGTGAATTTGGAGTGAGTTCCTTTATAAGACTGAAATTGATGAAAATGCCTTGTTCTAAACTATGATATTCACATGGCTTAATGTGCAATTTGTGGCCCGCAAGTTTAAGAACTCACACGTTGTAAATAAGCTTTGTTCCATATCTTGTAACCCTTTCCTACACTCAATACGATGCCAGTTTCTTTTTCTTTTCTTCAAGTTTTCTGCCAAATTAAGAACATGTGATGATAGTTCTTAAATGTACTCCAAAATTTGATACTGTTGTCAAACATTTGACCTTGTTAAATGATTAATTGAATCATACCACTCATTGTCGGAGGGTGGGGGGTGGGGTACGATGGTTGACGGTCTAATTTTAGAGTAGAAGGTCAGGGGAAACGAGTTTAGATGCGGGGGTAGTTTCGTAATATAAATTTAACTCGTTCTCGACTCGTGTCAATATTACGAAATATATCCTAAAAATATTAAAATATATATAATAAAATACTATAAAATAAAATAATCTAGTTTTATGGTATTTTATTGTATTTTTTAAATATCTTTTGGAATATATTTCATAATATTGACTCGAGTTGAGAGCGAGCCAAGTTTTTATTACGAAATTACCCTGCACCTAAACTCGTTTCTTCCCCGACCTTCTACTCTAAAATTAAAGCATGTTATTCAAGTTAGAACTTGATTATTTTATTTTATGATATTTTATTGTATTTATTAAATATTTTTTGGAATGTATTTCGTAATATTGACTCGAGTTGGAATCGAGTCAAGTTTTTATTACGAAACTACCCTGCACCTAAACTCGTTTGTTCCCCGACCTTCTACTCTAAAATTAAAGCATGTTATTCAAGTTAGAACTTGATTATTTTATTTTATGGTATTTTATTGTATTTATTAAATATTTTTTGAGCATATATTTCATAATATTGACACGAGTCGGGACGCGAGTCAAGTTTTTATTACGAAACTACCCCGCACCTAAACTCGTTTGTTCCCCGACCTTCTACTCTAAAATTAAAGCATGTTATTAAAGTTAGAACTTGATTATTTTATTTTATGATATTTTATTGTATTTATTAAATATTTTTTAGCATGTATTTTGTAATATTGACTCGAGTTGGAATCGAGTCAAGTTTTTATTACGAAACTACCCTGCACCTAAACTCGTTTGTTCCCCGACCTTCTACTCTAAAATTAAAGCATGTTATTAAAGTTAGAACTTGATTATTTTATTTTATGATATTTTATTGTATTTATTAAATATTTTTTAGCATGTATTTCGTAATATTGACTCGAGTTGGAATCGAGTCAAGTTTTTATTACGAAACTACCCTACAACTAAACTCGTTTGTTCCCCGACCTTCTACTCTAAAATTAAAGCATTTTATTCGAGTTAGAACTTGATTATTTTATTTTATAGTATTTTATTATATTTTTAAAATTTTTTTGAGATATATTTCATAATATTGATACGAGTCGGGAGCGAGTAAAGTTTTTATTACAAAACTGCCCCCGCCTTCCCGCTTCCTCTGTTTCACCCAAAATCCCCTGTTTCCACCATTAGGGGGGGGGGGTCCGACGGACCGGGTAGGCCGGCGGCGGGCGGGGGGTGTTGGTCGGCTTCGGCGAAGGAGTTGGGAGGGGGCGCACTGGGATGAGGGGGAAGGGGGGGGGCGGTGCACTGGACGGGGCGGATTGGGGTGGGGGTGGCCGGGCCTGACGAACCGGCGGCGGGTGGGGGGGGGGCGGGTTGGTCGGCGACGACGAAGGAGGGGGAGGGGGCGCACTGGATGGGGGCGGACTGGGGGGGCGCACTGGACGGGGCGGACTGGGGTGGGGGTGGCCGGGCCCGACAGACCGGCGGCTAGCGGGGGGGGCGGGTTGGTCAGCGACGGCGAAGGAGGGGGAAGGGGTGCACTGGGCGTGGGCAGACTGGGTGGGGGGGCGTGGGGGGTTAAAATACTTTTTTTTTTAAATATCGAAAGAATCCTTGTTGGCGGAGAAAACTTCTCTGCGTATGGCGCAGAGAAGTGATACTTATATATATATACATATATATTGTCCAGCAGCTTCATATTGATGTTCTACATATATATCATGTGCATATATGCATGCTTAGAATCTGATTAGATGATTGTTTGGATTTGCAGGCCGGTGATAGACCAGAACTTCTACTATGCTGGGCTGAAGTTCACCTCGCCGACTTTCTCTTGTGCCATGAGCAACATATTACCTGCCAATGACATTTGTAATGGCAGTCTTGTGCAGGTATATATTAATATGCAAGAACGGCTAAATATACTTACTCATGTCAAACATCACGCTAGCTGTTATGGAAAGACAAGCTTTTTGAGGTCTCTCTTTCTTGTAGGATGGAAAAAATAAACATGAACAAAGTCAGATGCCAGGCCAAGCTGGTGGGAACCCTTGTCACTGTGGCTGGGGCAATGTTGATGACCCTCTACAAGGGCCCAATTGCGGAGATGGTGTGGTCCAAATATTTCCACCCTGGGAACTCCTATGTAACAGACACCCATGGAGTAACAGACAAGGACTGGTTCAAGGGCTCTATCCTGCTCATCATCGCCACCTTTGCATGGGCTTCTCTGTTTGTTGTACAGGTGACCTCTCCAATCTCCATCCACAAACATTAACTTTTGTAACATTACCAATCGTATATGTTCATATCATTTCTCAACTTCATACAAGAAGATCATTAGAGAGCTGATCTTGGGTTTTTCATTGTATGGGATGATCCAGGCCATAACACTAAAAAATACTCGGCTCAGCTCTCCCTCACAGCATTGATCTGCTTTGTGGGCACTCTTTAAGCCATTGCTGTGACCTTCGTCATGGAGCACAAGGCCTCTGTGTGGACTATTGGATGGGACATGAACGTCCATGCTGCTGCTTACGCTGTTAGTCTCTTCTTCTCTCATTAATCATCCCTTCCTTATGTCCTTCGCACCTCAAAGATTTCTCGTACAATAATCTGGAGAAAAATGACATTTTCAGGGTATAGTGTCATCTGCAATTTCAGACTATGTTCAAGGACTGGTGATGCAAAAGAGAGGGATATTGTTTGTTACAGCCTTTAGTCCCTTCATGATGATCATAGTAGCAATCACGGGATCTTTCATCCTTGCAGAAAAAATCTACTTGGGAGGGTATGTTTATTATCAAATCAGCATCTACTACTAACTCCTGGTGTCAATCTGAGATTTACATCCTCCATTCGTTTGGATATTGCAGTGTTATTTGGATATTGCAGTGTTATTGGAGGAGTTGTGATAGTTGCAGGCCTCTGCTCGGTGCTCTGGGGCAAACACAAGGAGAACAAGGAGAAGCAAGAGAAAGAGGCAATGTCCCTCCCAGAGGCTGTGAAGGGATCAGAGCCGGGGAATTGTGTTGGCGTCATTGAAGACATTACAGATGTGGACAAGGAGAAGGCTCAAGGGAACAAGGTCATGACTTCTTTGGAGCAGGCAATCATTATTACAGTTGCTGCTCCTGTGCCTCATGAGCAGCCCATGAAAAATGATGGGATCACCAAATGAAGTGATAGCTAACATCCCAGATCATGAGGGGAGACATTTTTTGTCAAATCCCTTGGCTTTTCTTTTCTTTTTCTTTTTAATCTTATCTGTTTCTTGTATTTCAACTTTCTTGTATGAGCTCAAGTCTCTCATCTTTGTGGACCAAACTAGTTGAGTGATTAGAATGGAAAGAAATTTGGTGCAATTTCTCTCTATGTAATGGAACTCTAGTAAAATGCATGTTTGTGGGCAGAAAAGCCCCATACACTTGAGCCCAAGATAAAACAAAGATTTCCTAATCACCAGACACCACTAAAAAAACTTGGTCATGGAAACAAAATTAGATAGTCTATTTGATCAACATGTGAGTTTCTAACCCCCCCCCCCCCAAAAAAAAAAACTCTCTAACTCTCTGAATTCGACATAATTCTCTTTTTCAGTAAAACATTACAAGAGACAACAATAGTAATGGATTCAGGTTTTTAGCTTCTTAGCCGGTGGGCTAACATTTCAATTTTCATGGTGGCCAAGGACAAGGGATTCTCGGATTCACCGGCCACAATATTTCAGCATCAGATGCAATACTACTTACTGAAAGGTATCAAGTTCAACGTCGTCACCACCATTATGCATGTATTCTTCTACTCAATAATAACTATGGTTATCCAAAGCTGTCAATGAACATTCGACCATCCCGCCAAAATTCTCTTTTCCCCAAACTCTTGGGAGGTGTGGCTCAGAAGCGAACAACAATCTCCCAACTTCTTTCGGCCATCTCGCTGTGCAGCTAGCATAGGCCCCCCTTGTTGATAGGCACAGTTGCTTTCCCGGATCACCAATTCCCCATGGCCAACGATCATGGAAGTAAAGAGGAATAACAATGTGGAAAGAATTGAATTCTGAGGACCCAGAAGGAGGAATATAAAGATACATTACCGGCCTTGAACGTTTATCTAATTAACCTGTTTGTTTTGTAATGTAAAAAATATAGCTAAATTATAAATAAAAAATAAAAAAGTCGGGCGGCAACTTGCTAAAGATTTTTTTATTTATAACTGATGCATTAGTTAACAGTAGGATTAAATTCTGTAACATCTTACAGGCAGGCAACATAGAACTGGATCTGCTGACGTGTATATTGTATTCCTTTCTTTACCAATATGACAATATCTTCTAACGTAGGCAGATAAAGCTTAATGAAGTTAATGCTAATTTTGTTCTCTGAGCATCCTATTCTCCCTTCTTTTGCTTCTCTATTAAGTTCAAGAGCCATTTTATGAATGCCATATCAATGGTATTAATTTCTTTTTACAAACCCAGCTTTGCATGGAAGATCCTAGGCTAGTTAAGTAGCAAAGGTTCCTTTTCTGTGATCATCAATGAATTAAAGGTTGCTATATACTCTTCAAGCTCCATATTTTTTTTCTTTAGACTCCTCACTCTATTCTTTTTCCCTGCCTTTGTATATACACTCTTTATTGAATACAACATCCCGACTTTAAAACACTTTATTGTTCTCAAAATCCTACATCCGATAACAATATTCGTCACCCCTATATCTAAGAAATACACAATTGAGGGATTTTGAATCAAGCTTCCTTAAGAAAAGAGTAACCAACTTTCTTACCAGCCTATACCTTTTTCGGTATTTTTCCATCTAAAATGCTTGATGGACTTTGGTTAATTAGATAGACAACTGTATCTATAGGGTAGCCCAAAGATCTAAAGGGAGTCTAGCATGAACTCTCATGCTTCTTACTCGCTCTAGGATGGTCCTGTTCATTCTCTCTGCCACCCCATTCTGTTGTGGTGTCCTTAACACTGTCTTGATTATTTTAATTCTTTTTTTTCACAATAGGAGTCAAACTCTTTATTGCAATATTCTCCACCGTTATTCGGCAGAAGACATTTTAATCTCAAACTTATTTCATTCTCAACTTGGGTTTTCCATATCTTGAAAATTTTTTCATTCTCCACTGTTTAGGGTTTTCCATTCCCATTTTGGGTGGAATAGATCGACTAATTCTTTTATTCTAATTAGTAAGAGGGATCTTGAACTAAGAAATAGACCCTAGAAGCTAAAAGAGGGTATCCTGAGCAATTGCAATAATGAGGTTCATTGATATTCCTGGTATAGTAGATGCTATCACACATAGAATCATACTCAATTCGATGGAATTGTTTTTCTTAATAGTGTATATCCATGTCTTCCAACTAAAATCATCAATGGAGGTAACAAAATAAAAATTACTTCTAAAAGATTTACCGTGGGTTGGCCCCCAAACATTCGTATAAACCAACTCCAACCTTTTATATTTCATCTCTCGCCCATCCTTTGTGAAGCTGACCTGTTTCTATTTACTTAAAACACAGTCTTCACAAAAACCAAAGTTAGGATCAATTATACTTGTCAAAACTTTCTTGAAATGTAAAATCCTCATCATATTCTCACTCAAGTGACCAAGCCTTCTATGCCATAAAGTTGTTATGTCATTCTTCTTAGTAATCAAAAGAAATGGATCTACCATGGTAGACAATGGACAAAGTGTGCTCACTGCCTTTTCCTTGATCACCACCAATGCTCCCTTACTGATCTTCTACTGATTGTTTTCTAATGTAATCCTATAACCCTCTTGGTCCAACTTATTAATAGATATAAGATTCTTCTTCAATATAGTTAAATACCTAACCTCCTTGAGAATGAATTTACCTTTATCATGTATTTTCAAATGAATAACTCCTCTACCTTCAATTTTGCACTTTTGACCATTGCTAATTATTACACATCCAAACTCACTCTTAACAATTTCACAAAGTCATTCTTTGTGAGGAGTACAATGAAATGAAGTACAATGAAATGAAGCAACTGAATCAATATGCCATGTATCTATTTTGTAATCTCCATGAACAAATAAACAAAGTTTCCCTTTATGACCATCTACAACATTAGCTACATTCTTGACTTGCTCAAGACAATCTTTCTTTACATGTCCATCCTTATTATAAATCCAACAAGTAAGCTTACCCTTGAATTTTCCTTTAGATTTAGAGTGCAATTTAATTCTTAGGACCTCTACTATGACCTCTTTCTCTTTCTTTGCCCTTGTCTTTGTCCATCACCAACAAAGTTGTGCCTGAGATGGACAGTGTGCTATCTAGCATGCTCCTCTTCGTCATTTCCTGAATCAAGATTACACTTAGTACTTCATCAAACTTAAGTTGTTCTTTTGATGCATTACTTATAGATGTAATTAACGTATCCCAACTTTCCAGCAAAGAACACATGAACATTAAAAATTTAATATCTTCATTAAAGGTCATCCTCACAAATTCAAGTTGTGCCCAAATTTTATTGAAATCATTGAAATGATTAGTAATAGATTTATCTTCAGGCATCCTTAAATAGACAAGTTTCCTCAACAAAAATAATTTGTTAGAAGCTGATGACTTCTCATAAACACCGACTAAAGCCTCTATCAACCCTTTGACGATTGTCTGTTTAGAGACATTAAATGCCATCGACTGTGTGTTTAATCAGACGATAGTTAAGGCTCGCCTATCTAACAAGGCCCACTCCTCAACTGACAACGCTTTTAGCTTGGCACCTATAAGCGGTTGATGTAGCTGCTTCTCGTATAGATGATCCTCAATCTGCATCATCCACTATTAATACTTTATTTCATTAAATTTCCCAATCTTTCCAGTCTCGAAAGTGTCCGCCATGACTCCCACTAAAATTAAAATCTAATTGAATGAGGCCAAAATTTCCCACAAACAATGCCAATTATTGAAAAAATTCCTAAAGTTGGAGATTAATAATAATAAATACAAAATATGAGAAAATAATGCCCGGGAAATAAGATAAAATAAAAATAAAAAAACAAAAGAATAGAGATTTAATGTGAAAAATCATCCTTTTATCAAAAGTTAAAAATAATAGGACAACGACGAATAATTTACTACTTCAATTAAAGATTATAGTTATCAAACATATAAAGATATATAAAAAGATTACTTACCTAACGTATACAATTAAGATTATAATATTTTTTTATCTCAATATTTTATGTAAGATTAAACTAGTTATTTTATATAAAATTAAATTAGTGAATAATATTTTTTCTTCTTGCTTTTATTTTTTTAATTTTTTCAGGATAAGTTATATATCATTAACATTTATAATTACAAATATTTACATAATCTATATCAAATTCAATTAATGAAGCTCCCCGTGTAGAAGTTGATTTCTAGCCTTCCAGATTTCATCCACGTTGATTAAAAACCTGAGGATTTGAAGCTGACCATTATGCACATTATTAAGGAGAGAAAAGCAATGCGCTGTAAAGTCCTCTCCAGTGATAATAGACAGGGGAGGCCGCCGAAATCCCTAGGTGGCAAAGTGTAGAGCACGCACTGGAGGATATTGAGTGAAGATATGAACTACAGTTTCTTCGTCACTGTCACGTAACAAGCAGCTATATCAGAAATGATGTGACGTTTAAGGAGCCGTTGTCGAATTGGAAAAGCATTCCTGGCAATCTTCCACCTAATAGAAAGATACGAGGTGGGATTTTCAATCTCCACCATTTAACCCAATCGATACGAGTGGACGTAGAAATGGAGTTTGCAGTGATGGATTTGTAGGCCTTTTGGACCGAGAAGCTTCCATTATGAGTCGAACAAAACAATAGCTTACCAGGCCTGCATTTTTTGGGAGGAGGAAGAGTCAATCTTATGAGTTGACCATTCAATATTCCATCGCGAAGCTTTAAGGTACGCAAGGGCTACTCTAGCCAAAGATCATGATCCCATAGACCAGCAGACTTGATCTTTTAAGAGTATTCAAACCCACCTTACACTTTGCCAAAAGGGAGAAGAGTTGGAAGTTTCTTACAATCCCACGAGCCTTGATTCTTCTCGTATATTGCTTTGTAGATTCTTCTCTTTTGGCATATATGATACACATCCATTTATAGTGGTGCCCTATTCGAATTTAAATAAATATATTTAATAAATTCTATATAAATTTTTATAAAAGTATACCCATAACTTTGTTAGTTAAGGAATAAAATTTTCAAAAATCCTTATTAGTAAGAAGGATAAATATCACTCCTTTTATATAAGGAAAGCTTATATATTATCTTGTACGTATTTTATTTTATAGAATCACAAAGATGGAGGAGATATATATTGTAAAAATAAATTTGGTTCTAATAATAAAATCTTGATCTTCAAAAATTTAGAAGACAAATTAAAAACTTAGATATCTTACATTAATATAGGTGTTACTTATTGTTCGGGCGGAGGATCGTCCGCCCCCTCGAATCGGTTCTTGTGTGAATCGATGTTTAAAGATTTGGTGGGACCGAGGCGCCCTTGCTGCGCAAAGAGATAGTGCGATGGAAATAGAAAATATTACAAACACATGAAATGACACGCAAGTAATTTTTTACGTGGTTCCTTAGGGTTCAATCCCTAAGTCAGTCCACGGTGAGAATGTGTTCACAATCTACTAATTTTCCTTCGATTTTTACACATTACACATAATAGTGGAATTTTGCCACTTTTTTTACTCCAATGCCAATATTTATCCCCTTCTGCTCTTTAAATCCTTAAAATGACCCCACCAATGTGTCCATAGCGTCTAAAAACGGTGGGGTAGCAAGTTTCGGCTCAATCTAAGATCTATAATGCCTTCAAATTATTTTGGAACATTAATACACTGACCCGGGCCGTTCTGAGTTGGTTTAAACCAAATAAATACTGGACCGGACCGGATGGCGTACACAGGCTGTCTTTCCTTTATGCGTACGCCAATCTGCTTGTGGTACACGGTGCGCCAACTCGAATCCGGGTCACAGGGCGGGTCTTGGACACGATCACGGGTCCGGGTCTGTTCACGGGTCTAACAATTCGTGGGGCAGATGGATCTGATCACGGACCAGGGAAAATGCCTCGGTCAAAGGTAAACGGGCACGACAGACCCGCTTACAGGGTGACGCGGCGGCGCTTTTGGGACTCCGGCATCGTCTTTTCCGACGACTGAAGGTGGCGGAGATTGCCCAGAACTATAGATCTCAGAATGGTGAAGGTCTTGGCGGTGCTCCGACAGTCAGCGGCGGCTCCGGTCGGTCGGTCGGTCGAATGCCGGAAAGCTAGACACTTTTGTGCTACGCTCTCCGATCGGTCACTTCTCAATTTTTTCCGGCGACCTCAGCGACGAACTCCGGCGGTTCTCGGCTTGGGCTTGTAGATAACTTCTCCACCTTTACTTGATCGCAACAGAAGGTCTGGGAATGACCGGCGCCGATCGAAAAACGGCCGCGAAATCAGCTCTCCGTGAATGTTTCCACTCAGTTTTCTGCTTTTTCCTCTGGTCGGATGGGTCTCTTCCTGGCTTTTCTCTGGTGACTACAATGGCAAACACCGGGGAAGCTCACTTTGGGTTCATAAACTACTCCTCCTTTTTCATTTTGGTCACCACTTTGGGGCCGGTAACTGCCGGAGGTGGTCGGAAAACTGCGGTGAAATCTGGCTTTTGCTACTGTTACTGCTCTATTTTCGGACAGTTGAGATGGGTTACTTCGTGGCAAAATTCTGGTGACGGTGGTCTTCTCCGATGGTCGGCGGTAGTGCAATGATGGGCGGCTTCCTCTTCGGCAACAAGCGGTGGTAGCAAAGCAGTAATCTTTTATGGCAACAGGCTACGTTCCATGGTAATCAGCAATGCAAGGGGTAGTGGCTTCTTCCTTGGACGCACGGCAGCAACCCTCCCCTGAAAAACAATCAGCTTAACAACGGCGGCGGGAACCTGATAGTGGGACTCCTAGTCAGCACAACGGTAGCGCTTGAGGAACTCCTTTGAGTCGACGGCTTGGCTGATGGTTGTTGATCCGACAAACTCCAAAGCAGCAAGGCTCTAGCGTCTTCTTCTTGGTGGCTCAAAACAGATCAACGACGGGCTGCAACTACAAAGGGGTGAAATGCTTTAGTATCCACGGCAACAGGAACAAAGCAGCAACTCCCAACGGGATAGCAGACATCCTCTTCGTCTGAGCTTTTGTTGTTTGGGAGGCGGCAACTTCTATAAAATAAACTTCACAAGTACTTTTTTCCTTTCCTTCTTTTCTCCGCTGCAGCAACAACTTTCACTTTAGACTCCTCGGGCGAAAATCTTAGCAGGGTGGTGTCAGGGAGCACTTCAAAGTTGGTAATAATGGGTCAGGGGGTCGCCATAGATGGATCCTAGGCGAGGGGCTCCTCCTTTTTCTTCTTCTTCCGTGCTTTTGTCTTTTTTTTTTTTTAATGTCCAAGCCCCCCCTTTTCCAATACGTCAGGCTTTGTTTTTTATAGAGTTTTTCACGCTTCTTCTGTTTCGAGATTACAGGCGTGAGATCATAAATCGTCAGGATTTTTCACCCAAATTCTCTCCTTCAGTTTTGAATGACGGAGATTTTTCTCTTGTAATCTCCTCTAGTAGTTTTGGAATAGCATGGACTAATTCTTCAAAATTTATACCCGTGGCCGAATAAATACGTGCAAACACTTATTTTTATTTTTCTTCTAGTTAATTATATTAAGATTTAATATTCTCAAATGCTATTTTTTCACTTCTTCACTCATGTTCTTACGCGGCGCTGGCCTGTCTACGTTCCAACTGCTTGAGCCACGGCGCAATGCCGCCTCATCACTATCACAGCACGGCCGACGCCTACATTAGCGTCCATGGACGTGCCAAGTACCTCCTCCACTACGCAACCTTTATCTCTCTTCCTTTTTTCGATTTGGGTGTTTCCACCCAAAATTCGGTGTCATTATTTTTTGGTTTAATATTCTAATTGATACGTAATTATTGTTTCCCGATAATTACTCGGCTATTTATTTAGAACAGGAATATATTGTCCGAAATCCAAACATCTTCAACCGTGCAATACGCCATCCTCAACGACTGGATGCGGGGATAAAAGGACAGCCTTGGCAATAATGACAAACCGTGTCATTATTCCCGGTAACGTCTGCAATAGGCGCACTTGTGCGGCTGTGTTGAGATGTTAATGACAGTGATGGATCGTGGGCACAATATGACTTCGGTGGACCGTGGCCACAACTAGCAGTATATTAACGCTGCACAATTGGTGTAGAGGCTGAAAACGGGAAAAAATTATTAATTTTTGTTTCTCTTCACATGGAAAGCCAAAGGGCAGAGTTTTGGCCACTGGCGTTTACTAGGGTTGCTTAATTGAGCGAACCAGCTCGTGAGCATTTAACGTTCGGCTCGACTTGACTCGACTCAAAACTCGACATTTAAATGCTCAACTCGAACTCGACTCGAACTCGAATCTTACGAGCCGAGCTTGAGCAAGGTCGTGTTCGATTCGACTTCGACTCGATTGATAAACTCAGAACATCGTTTTACATTAGATTATATTATATTATAATTATATTATATTATATTATATTATATTATATTATATTATATTATATTATATTATATTATATTATATTATATATATATATATATATATATAATATAATAAAGAAGCAAGATAGTTGAGATAGTAAATATTCATCTTGATGACTTCAAGGTTGTGGGTTCAAACCACATTGGCTTTATTTTTTAAATAGGTACTTTTGACTTTTAATCGAGTTGGTTTCGAGCAGAGTTGGATCTCGAGCTAACGTAAAAGTCAGATCACAAAAATTAAACAGTTTAAGCATGTTCGAGCTCGAGTCGAACTCGAACACATAAAAGATATTCGAGTCGAACTCGAACATGTATGTCCAAAACTCGTTCGATCTCGAGTCGAGTTCGAACGAGTTTCGAACTATTCAAGCCGAGTTCGAACGACGTATTAAGCTCGGTTCGCTCGCTCAATTAACACCCCTAGCGTTTACTAGGGCGGTCAGTGGGTAAACAACAATCCGTGGTGAAGAAGGTTGGCTTAAGACCGGAGTGTGGGAAGAGATGAGCATAGTAATCGATGGAGGATGGCAAGCACCATGCAGGAAGGAGCACACAAAGCCTTTTCTTTTCTTTTCTACAAGTCTAATTCTTTGTCATTTCTGTTTGGATGATAAGAGAATGGATGAAAAGGAAAATGGGTTCTTGAGAACGAAAAAAAAAGACACTAATTTTCTCACAAGTTTCTGATCAGATTTTGCTTTCTATCAACATCAACCCCATGCTCTGACCAGATGGAACAAAATGCTCCTGTCCACAATGGGTTGGTATTGAAGTCTAAGCCTTTGTCATTTCTGTTAGGATGATAAAAGAATAGGTGAAAAGGAAAATGGATTCTTGAGAACGAAAAAAAAGAAATTAATTTTCTCATAAGTTTCTATATAGAAGTGATCAGACTTTGCTTTTTATCAACATCAACCCCATGCTCTGACCAGATGGGACAAACTGCTCCTGTCCACCATGGGTTTGGTATTGAAGTCTAAGCCTTTGTCATTTCGGTTAGAATGATAAGAGAATAGATGAAAAGGAAAATAGATTCTTGAGAAAGAAAAAAAAGAAATTAATTTTCTCACAAGTTTCTATATAGAAGTGATCAGATTTTGCTTTCTATCAACATCAATCCCATGCTCTGACCAGATGGAACAAACTGCTCCTGTCCACCATGGGTTGGTATTGAGCACCCATCCATTTATATAGGTCACCTGCCCGCCACACGGGAAAGACGATAATGTCGATCTCTCCCGTAGTTTGAAAGCGGCGTTTCTGAGCCACTGTGTGTGAAACTTTATGTCAAAAAGGTTGAGCAAGAGAAATCGATCAGAGGGCGGCTACTGCGCCGAAGCAATTTTTCAACTCAGAAGATGATGGAGGAATAGATGGGGCGAGCGTGAAGGTGGGGAGGGGTTTGGAATATCAAGAGGTGAAGAGGGAGATGGTGGAGAGGTTGGTAAGGATTGTGATGGGGGAGATGTCGGAGAAGGGAGGAAGAAGAAGCGAGGAGGGTGAGGGAGATGGCCGGCCCATTTTCTAACATTTTCTCGCTAGTTATGTTGGGAAATGGGTTTGCTAAAAAATTTATAGCAAAGGCGTTCGGGCTGCTGCGCGACCGGGCGAGTCGAATTCTAACTTGTATTTAAATTTTGATCGAATTTCGAAGTTTATTTAAAATTAATTTAAAATTGAATGAGTTTTAAATATAGATATTCGAGTTTTAGTTAAATATTTTTTATTTTATTTGAGCTTGACTCAGGCTTAAATATATTTATACTATTTAATTTTAACGAGCTCAAATTCAGCTCGTTCGTAAACTCGAAATAGACTCGATTATAAAGTAAAAAGTAACTTACTTAAAAAAATTCAACAGGTCTTTAACTTGAATACTTTTCATCTAAACTATCTCATTACTTTATTATTTTATTGTATATAAATAAATATAACTAGTTATAATTAAACTTATTAATATATATATAATACAAAAACTATATTATTATATTATTTTAATTAATCGAGTTAGAATTAAGCTCGAGTCGAGTATGAGTTATAACCGAGTTAAGTCAAATCGAACACGACCTTACTTAAACTCGGCTCGTAAAATTTGAGTTCGAGTTGAATTTGAACATTTAAATATCGAATTTCGAATCGAGTTACACTGAGTTTAACTAAAATACTCACAAACTGGCTCACATAATTAGCAATCCTACTAGTTGGGCTCACCTACGAGAATCTTATTTTTCGCCTCCAAAAACTTTCTTCCAATCCAAGCATGAAAACAACCAAATGTTCATTTTTTTCTTTATCTTTCGGTCGTATTCTTTCAATCGAAACGAGCCCAGTATAACGTCCTCCACATGAAAGTATATCCTATTCAATTTATATATTTCTTTTTTATGAGAAAATATGTGATTTATTGACTTTGGATAAGCTATCGCTTTAGTGCGAGGCAGAGATTTGTAGGCCTGAATACAAAGAAGAGAAAAATATTTTCTTGTTATTTTAAAAAAATTATTATAAAACACGGTTACCAAGAAGAGTAAAATAACTTGATAATTTGCCCTCGTTTTATTCTAATAATTTTCTAATGTTTTGATGCTTACTTAGATATTTACTAGTCGAATTGATACATATACCTCTCTTTAATAATCATGTTGGTAGATTGATGTGCTTGTAAATTATAATTAAATACAAATTAAAAGCAGGGTACAATTGTCAAGTTTTAATAATAATTATATTGGACTTATTTTGAGAATTTTTTATCATGACACTCTTTTTTTGTGAATTTCTCACATCTCTATTTTATTTCAAAAAATGCATTCAAAAGAATTTTAAGTAGTCCGAGTGGTAGCCATTCAAAGTTTTAGTTTTTTTGAAAAAAAATGAAGAAAAACTTTAGGATGTTTAGGGTTTAGGAAGATTTTTTTAAAGTTAAAATTCATAGTTTTAGTAATTTTTTTATATTTATTGGAGGTTACCATTGGATTTCAGTAGAATAACTAACTAAAATCGTTTAAATTATCAATAACCTCTATAAAAAATATCACTAGCCTTGCTTTACTTGATTAGAGGACTAACAAGCCCACATGTAATTAATATTTTTGCATGAAAAATCTTCCCCTGTAGAAGGCCAATTTCCCCCATGTTTTCCTATTTTTTGCTTGGTTTAATAGATTGAAAGAAAAAAATATAAAAGGATTTAAGAAATAAATAGAAAATAAAAGAAATGAAATTAATTTTCCAATCTTTTTCTATCATTAAAATCTATAAAACACCCTCACACTTTCTATCAATTTTTCATATTTTTTATAAAAATAATTTGTAAAGAAATTTTTCACCATGGAAAATAATTTTTTGTTCTCACATTGTCTCTTAAACTGAACGAGTAAAATGTGAGAAAATAGATTTTATTTTATCACATTTTTTTCTGACGTTTAATTACCTGATAAAGCTACAATAATACCCTTTTTTTATTTATCCATGTGGAAGGAAATAACAAACCGTTACGGTGCCCGTCGGCCTCCAGTCCATACCCAGTGGGCGGTGCTTAAAGAAGCTCTAAAATGAGTGTCTACGATCTTCGTACCAGCATAGCACGGAGGTGATCGAGCCTCCCGTTCACGCAGGAAATAGGTCGCCGGCGCCACCGTTCAATCTTCTCCTCCGGGGGCTCGCGCCCGTTGCTGGCATGGCGTCGCATTGTTGTATCCGCAAGGACTCCCCTAATTCCATGTTTTCAATCTATTATGCTCTTGCTTATTGCGGTCGCTCATATTTTACATCTCCAAATTCAATTATCGTGAGTTTATTAACTTTTTTAGAGTTTGTTATTCGTATGGATTGTGCGAATATCCCAAGCTTGATTTGATTTCACTCATGAAATATCTAACCTAAGGAGATCTTGTTATTAAATTTCTACTTTGAAAGGATTTTTTCTCTTACCCTGATTTCAGGTTGAATCAACTCTGTTTTAGGAAGAGATATGGCGTCCTAGAAAGCTTATAGTTCTTATAAATATTTCAACCGACGCAAAGTTAAAAGATGATTGCATCTTCTGAAAAAGTTGAAGTCATCAATTAGAAGACTCTGTCAGTTGCTTAGCATTAAGATAAGTCCTATCACCTGGTAATCCTTTTATATGAAATTATAAAGTTTGTGTTTCGTAATAGGTTTAATGTATACATCTTCTTCTTCCTTATACCAAAAAGGACATAGAACCTAGAAGTAGGTTTTAACACGTATACTTGCTCAACATGCCTACGATAGGAATGCTTCATATGGACAACTATCCTCGCACCTGAGTTTTTACTACACTATTACTTTTACGTGAAAGTTAAGTGCAAATATTTCTGTATCTTCTTATGATTGGCATGTTTATAGGGTTAGGATTATTAGGTTTCTCTCGTTGTTGTATTTAGTAGCATTTTATGACTTACACAGTGCTCAACATATTTCTTTCTTTATTTCGAGATTGTGTGAGATATTCCCGATTGAGAAATTTTTTACCACACCCTTTTTTAGGCCCAAAAATGCTACTTTTTTATTGATCTACATGCAAGTCACCTAGATTCCACTAACTATCCCCACAAATACAAAAAAGACTTTTTTGTGAGGAGACAACATAAACCCACTTACAATCAAAGAATTAGCTTGGAGCCTATTTGGTTATCCTGAAATTATATGAAAGAAATGTAAAATTTAGAAGTCACAAATATTTTTATTTTTGGATATCTTGAAATTAGTCAAAATAAATTTCAATTTTAATCAAAATAAGTCTATGTAAAAATTTTACAATGTAATATTTTTTTATGAAAAACAAAAGAAATTGGAAGAAATTTTGGGAGCCACATGCACATGCACGTGCACATGAGAAAGAATTTCATTTTTATCTTATTTTTCTACTATCCAAATATGTAAGAGAATCTTTCAAAATTTTTATATCATTTCATCTCATTGTATTTCTATTTAATATGATTTTTTTTCATTTATACGATTTCCATGCCAACCAAACAAACCTTTAGTAAAATGGTAAAAAATAACTTAAAAGCCCGTAAAAAAGTGTACTAAGAAAAACTACTTTACCCGAATTTTAGTCACCTTTGACGGGTGGCAAGAAGGTAGAGATGGAAGGAGGCCATAGGGAGGCCGCGACTGTCACCGCCACCATCACTGCTACAATAACTACCCATATTTTTCAACATGCCATCTTATTTATGTTTCTTACTAAATTTCTTCTAAAGTGGGTTTCTGAATACAAATTAAGGTGTGGTGATGGTAAGGAGGTTGATTTTTTATTAAGAATTTAGGTGAGGTGAAGGTGAGGGAGGAAGGTAGAGAAGGTAGGTTTCTTAATGTATTTCTTAATTGGGTTTTTGAATATAAAATTAGGTGAAAGTGATGGCGGGAATAGATGATGGCGGGAGGTAAGTTTTGTGGGTGAGGTGAAGGTGGGGGAGGAAGGTGAAGAAGGTAGGTTTCTTCCTTTGTGTGGATTTTTCAATATAAACTTAGGTGAAGTGTTGGAGAGAAGTGGGCTTTTAAGGTGAAACGATGGTGGGAAGATTGGCTTTTAAGGTGAAGAGAGAGTAGGGGAGGAAGGTGAAAAAAGTTGGTTTCTTCCGGTACTTCTTAAGTGAGTTATTGAATAAGAAATTAGGTTGGGTGATGGTGGGGAGGTGGGTTTTTATGATGAGGGGATGGTGGGAGGTGAAGTAAAGGTGGTAGAGGATGGTGAAGATGGTAGGTTTCTTACTATATTTCTTAAGTGGGTTTCTTAGTACAAATTTTAAGTGAGGTGATGGGGAGATGCAAGTTTTTTAAGTAGGGGAGGGAGGAGAAGAAGGTGGATTTCTTATTGCACTTCTTAATAGGTTTTTTAAATACAAAATTAGGTTAGATGATAGTGGGAAGGTGGGTTTTTAAGGCAAAGTGACGGTGGGAGGTGAGTTTTAAAAGTGAAGTGAAGGTGGGGGAAGAAAGTAAAGAAGGTAAGTTTCTCACTGTACGTTGTGAGATGGGCTTTTGAAATAAGGTGAAGGTAGGGAGGAATGTGGGCTTTATACTGTACTTTTTAAGTGGGTTTTTGAGTACGAAATTACGTGAAGTGATGATGGGGAGGTAGGTCTTTGAGGTGAGGTGAAAGTCGGAGAGGAAAGTGATGAAGGTAGGTTTCTTATGCTATGTTTCTGAATACAAACTTAGGGGAAGTGATGGTGGGGAAGCGAGTTTTTGCGATGAAATGATAGTGAGAAGATGGGTTTTTAAGGTGAGGTGAAGGATGGGGAGGAAAGTAAAGAATGTGAAATTTTCACTGTACTTCTTAAGTGGGTTTTTAAATTCAAAATTAGTTGAGGTGATGGTAGGAAGGTAGGTTTTGAGGTGAAGTGATGGTGAGAGGTAGGTTTTTTAGGTGAAGTGAAGGTGAGGAGGGAAGTAAAAGGTGGGTTTCTTATTGTACTTCTTATCTCTTGCGAGAAATGAGTTTCTAAATATAAATTTAGGTGAGGATATATTAAGGTGGGTTTTCGAGAAAAAACTTAGGTAAGGTGATATGGAGGTGGGGGAGGAAGATGAGGAATGTTAGTTTTTTACATTAAGAAACTCACCTTCCTCATTGAAATCCATCTTCCTCAGCTTCCACCTTCTCCACCTTTAGATTCTCCATACAGAGAGAAACCCAACTTTCTCGCCTTTTAACAATT
This sequence comes from Piper betle, assembly GCA_033002965.1. Lineage (NCBI taxonomy): Eukaryota > Viridiplantae > Streptophyta > Magnoliopsida > Piperales > Piperaceae > Piper > Piper betle. Next base: position 118,620 of record JAURVB010014899.1, read on the forward strand.
TTTAATGTAATTTTTTACGTATTTTTAAAGTGGTTTTCTATCATCTTTCCTTTGTTGTAAGTGAGTTATATTGTCTCTTGACAAACGGAGTTAATTTTTTCTATTCGTGAGGGTGGTTTGGCCAATCAAATTGTGGCGCACTTTAGGCGAAAGAAAAGGGGTGTGGCCAAAATCGTTTCTCGATTTGTGTCAAACTTCAACAAGCTCAGTTGGGGTTCATTAATTTCATGTCTCATTTGAGGCACGAAAATGATAAAATGTGTGTAGCTGTATGTATGACAATGACATGCTTGTACGGTTGATTTCCGTGGAGAGAATCAAAGAAACGTACACCTGGTGCAATTCCTCTAGTGTCATACTAATTTTGGTGATTGTGTCCTAATTGCATACGAATATAATATGCCGAATTATGTACGAATATAATATGCAGGCAAGAGTATTTAACGAATGCATTCTCTCCAGAGAAAAAAATCTGAAATAAACACAGATTTTTCAACTTATTTAAAAAAATTGGTCTTTTTCTGGATAGAAACTTGTTTTCAAACATTTTAGAAGCTAATACCATTCAGAAGTTACAGTACATGCCGAAGGAAGAAGAAATATCACTGGAATGCAAACATCTATACAACATTGACGGCAAACACCGAACGGACCTGGTGTACATTGTCAGACCAGGTGATGGACCCAAAGTTATAACCTTTCATAGCACCCTTGCCGGAGAAGGTAACTGTATAGCTTGCCTTTGCCATCATCTCTGAGAAGACGAGCTTTGCCGGCGACACCTTGACTTGTAGTCCTAGCGGGCCCTGCACATTTGCCACATATGTGCAATTCTTTGGGCTGACGTTGGTTACAGTCCGAGTGATCATAATATCTGATCGGCGGCGATCAAGGTGGGCAATGGAGATGGAAGGGTAGTTGATGGTGGAGATGAGATCCTGGGAAGATTTTCGGGGGCAGCTGTAATTTCTGCCGGATACTGAGCGGACAGTTTGGTCCTGATAACCATAGAAGCAGAGGAAATGGAGGTAGTCTCTTGTGGTGGTTTCATAAACCAGGCCTGGATCAAGGGCTCTGATTGGGCTGATCTCTCCAGCACCCATTTCATGTGGGTTTGCATATCCAGCTGAGCTGTTCGTGACTGGTTTCTTCATGTTGTCCATTGTATTTGCTGCGCCATGTGGCGACACGGTATATATTATGATGGATGCAATGGGTTAGTCAGCTGATCAAAATCCATAGCTAGTACCGTCGGGTGGGAGATAGTATTCACGGCAAACATAACTCATAATTTTAAGTATAAATGTAATAAATTAGGGACTGACAAACATGTAAATTTTACCTGTGGTCATTAAGGCGGACTTGATCATGGAAGGCGTCCAGTGGGGGCGGTGAGATTTGATGAAAGCAGCGGCCCCGGAGACATGCGGGCAGGCCATGGAAGTGCCAGACCTTATACCAAAGTTTGATGGCTTACTGCGTCGTGGAATTTCTTCTGTGTCTGATTTGGGCATAGTGGCCGCTAGTATGTTCACTCCTGGTGCCATGACATCTGGCTGGACAATTAAACATGTGGGGTGTTCCACTATTATTAGTTTGGTCTTTTTGATAATGAAAGACCCCATTGTGTTAATGTCATCCCCGAGGTAGAATTATTAGATCTAGCCAACTCTTCAGGGAAAGGTCTGATTTGAGTGGGAGTTTGAATTAAGTTAGTTCAAAGATTGCGTTCTAAAAAATGTCAACCAGCAATTACGGCTAATGTTAGTTATCTGTAGGTGGTGTTCTACATTGCCTGAAAACTATTGCCAATTCAGAGATGAATTGACTGTTTCGATTTGCTAGCACTCCTCTCTCTCTCTGTTTCGATTTGCTAGCTATCGTCTCTCTCTCTCATCCATATTTACCAGTCTAGATGTGACTTGGGACCCTCTTGTTTAAATCTAAAGTGCCGTATATATGTGATTGCCGTAGAACAACTTTTTTTTTTTTTGTACACGAATGCTCACCTTGAGAATGGTTTCTGTTAGGCCTCCGGGCCCTCTAGAAGAGAAGTACGCAACAACTGGAGCTGGCTTGAAACCCACCAGATCAAACGTGGGCAAAATGCTAGCGGTTGGTTTCCTGTTCAATTTACAGCAACTAGTTAGGAACAAAACATTGGAGAAAGTCGTTTGCCCACCACTGTGTTCACACGCATTAAGGTTGTTATCAGTGTGACATGCTGGTGGGGAGTGGACTTACTGGTTGGAGGCAATGAATTGGAGTATTTGTTTCCCAACAGCCTCTCCTACCTCCGAGAAGGGGAACCGGCCGGAATCAAAGGCTACCCCTTTCTCCATGCCGTCCACCAGAATCATTCCTAATGCACCAGAGCCTTCTGCCACCAATTTCTTCACCCGCCTTGGCACCGCAAGATCGTCGTTGACACAGACTACAATCTTCCCTGCTGTTTTCTTTATGTCCAATGATCCAGGGTAGCAATTGCTGAATTGGGGCGTTGGGAATCATGATCAGAAGAACAGTGCAGGCTAGTCAGTAATAGAACTGAATCTCAATAATATTGTTATAATAAACATTCGTCCTATCGTGATAATGTCTTCTCCTAGCCTTCCTGCTGTACTTTTTACCTTGCCTCAGACAAGGGGACAGACTTGGCCGAAACATCTCCACCAAAGCCCAGTGGATAAGACACCGTCTTGGTGTGATTTGAGAAATTGATCGCTGTGCCCTGTGATACATAGATGATGTGTGTGTTAGTCTAAGCACCATGCATTTATATGGGTAAATGAGAGGAGTGGGGAAGCATGCCATGGATATTGCAATGTTGCAAAGGAAGTGAATGCTGGCGTGTATGTATGTTGATTATCATGGCGGACTAATTACCTTGAATGTTAGGCCATTCCCAAGGACAATGTCGGACTGAAAATCTCTGTCAATGTTGGAAGCTGCGACTGTCAGGATCCAGGGTGCCGCATTCACAACGGTGGCGAGGTCGGGCCCGTCGTTGCCGCCGGAGCAGACAACGAGGACGCCATGCCGGGCAGCATGGAAGGCGCCAATGGCGATGGGGTCGCTCACGTAATCGTACTGCAGGACGGAGCTGATCCCTATGGAGATGGAGATGATATCCACCCCGTCCTTGATGGCGTCATCGATGGCCTTGAGTATGGTGGAGCCGGCACAGCCGCCGATGGTGCAGGCCTTGTAGACGGCCAGCCTGGCCGAGGGGGAGCCGCCTCTCGCCGTGCCTATGGCCAGGCCGTAGTAGCTGGCGTTGCGGATGATAGCTCCGGCGGCCGTGGATGCAGTGTGGGTGCCATGGCCGACGGTGTCCCTTGGAGAACCGGTACTGGGCTTTGATGATGGATTGGGCTCTGAGGAATCACCTTGGACGATGTAGTGTCTCGCCCCAATCAACTTTCTGTAGTAAAATCGGAGCATGACCAAATCTTTGATTGATTTCGGTTGATTTATTTATTTGGAAGAGATTAATTATTATCATATATATTTTTGTCTTATTAAGTAATTAACTACTACAGTTTCTACACAGATAGCTTAAGTAACAAGAGGTAGTATAAGCAGTCAGAATAATATATATATACATATATATATATATATATATATATATATATATGCAACGTGTAGGATTGTCAGTAATACTTGATCACCTGTTGCAATCAGTTTTTTTGAAGTCGGATCCCTCCATGCAAGTGCCCTTCCACCTCGCCGGGATTGGGCCAAGGCCGGCGTCGCTAAGGCTCGGCGATTCCGGCCATATCCCTACCAAAAGTCGATCCAATCAAAACATCAGTTGGTAATTGCATTGCAAAGTCTAGTTCGTGGATACGTATCACGAACGATTCACGGGTGGTTTACGTATTTTCGTCACATATGCAGAAGAAAGGTTCTGTCCCATCCATGATCCATCCACATAGGGCGTACACGGGTTCATACCAAAAGCTAGTACGTTTTGGCTTGGAAAAAACTAGTACGTCGTCAAGCACTAACAAACTTGATTGTTTCACACGCATAATATTAATATAAGAAGTCCACTAACCAGTGTCAATTACTCCTATGATAACATCATCTGTGAGTGGTGTTGGTGGAGGAGTACTGGCACGAATTGGCTGAGAATGGGGCAGGCCCGTACTTTCAAGGAAATCCCATGAACGAGTGGTGTGAAGTTGAAGAAGAGGGTCTTTGAAGACTGAAACAACTCCAGGATTCCCTGCAATTCAGTGCGTGACTGACTGTTAGATGGGTCATTTCATCCTCACCTTCATGTGAGCGGGTGCGCAACGACAACCTTACCTGAAAGTAGAGCGGCCTCCTCCTCCGTAAGCATGGCAGAGAATCCAATGAAAGCATGGTGGTATGTGTGGATTAGAGAGATTCTCTCCTTTGATTCTCTGTCAAAACATAGCAAGTTCTCGTGTATTTTTAATGCACCAGTTACGACGTTGGAGAGGACAATACAACAAATCAATATTAATTTGGGTACAGATTGACAGAGTTAATTATGTGACGAAGAGACTACACCTTGGGACGACGGAGGAGAGCAGCTGAAGCTGAGAAGGCTCCAAGCTGTCCGCTCCGCCTCTGTTGTTGGTTGAACTTCCCATGTAGATGACATAAGGCTGCAAACCAATAGAAAGTTTTGTTTTGTTTTCCTTTATTACAACTAATAAGGGCACTGGTTTGGACTAATTCATTTAGAGTAATAGCCACACAATAAAAATGTGGATAAGGAGAGCGGAAATGTAGATTTGGACGGCTAAAAATCGCGATTTGGACTTGTTATCATCGTACTAACTAATTCGTACCTGAAGTGTATGCTCTGCTCTTCCATGGAAGAGCAGCGAGAAGAAGAGAGTGCCAAAGAAGGATTGCAACAAAGGGCATATGGGAGGCAGCATGGTTCAGAAGAAGACGAAATCAAACTGTCAGTCCAAGTGAAGAATAACGGGCGGGAAAGAAGCAAGAAGCAAGCTCATGTGGGTTTGTCTCCTGCAAGGACCTTATTGTTGTGTGTTGATATATGAAGCCAAGATTTGAGCCTTACTGCTTTCTTTCTACCCTGCCCTCTCCTCTTTTCCTTTTGTTCCAAGGGAATCGAATTCATGAAGAATGGGGAGTGGATGCAATGTCTCTTGATGAGGGAGGGGCCTTTCATTTTTACGTTAGTATTATTAGGTTGAGCATCTTTTATTACTATTGTTATTGCCTATTGGTGGTGTTGGATATGTATTGGTCATAATTTATTTATTTATTTTTGGCTGTTGTCTACCCTGTTTAATATTGTCCACTCTTGAATGATATTGCTTACTTTTTATTCTTTGCTACTTCATTTATATTTCATGTCATGATATGTGGTATTGGTTTGGCAGGTTGGATGAGTATATATGGAGATGCATCACTTATTTCTTGTTGTATGTATGCTTCTATTTCTGTGGCCATTACACATGTAATTCTATATCTATTGTATCTTTGTTATAATTTAGAGTTTAATTTATTCTTAATAAAAAGTGGTAATGTGTGGGTAATTTTAATTCTAACTCCATCATAAGTGGGAACAGTGGGGGAAAGTCTGTTTGTGTATTGGAAGAACTTGCTTCTTACACAATCGATGGATGAAGCGTAATCAAGACTTAGAAGACCTTAAGTAACTAGTGGAAAGCATTTTTCCAAATGCAAAGTCAGAATCCACAGACTTAAAATGCAAGTAAACAGATGGCTTTTTTTATTATTATTTTAATAATAACATGGCTTTTGGCACTAGTGCAGCAGCCCTGGTGGAATTGGCGGGAGATCCGAAGGCATGCAGCACCATGTGAAATACATCCTTTATTTTTCTTTCTTTTATTCTGGGAGAATTCCTTTCTTTTCTTTTTTTCGCCTGTTATGTTCCTTGTCTTGTGGAGTTGGAGCCCATCTCCCTCGGTTCCCCTCTTCTGCTCTACCTAACTCTCTTTTGAGAAAGAGGAGACGCAAGCTTCAACGTGAAGCCATGATTTGGGTGTGTTTTTATGTATGTTACAGCTTGCATAAAAGGTGAAGGTGTAAGCCAGACTCATCAAATCCTCCACATGTTAGCAAAACTTGATGGTTAGGAGTAGAATCATTTTGGTTCTTTCTAATATTGGTCAAAATATGCTCTCTCATGTCCTACTCTGCTTATTTATTTCCCAACTTGACATCATAATTATGTGAAATATGTGTTGATTAAAGAATGCAGTATTTTCTTGTTTTACATCGAGAATCATGAAAGAGTACTTCTCCATCGGGAACATTTAACTGAATGTTCAAGGAAAATTAAATAATTAGTTTATCACCACTATTTTCATTTAGAAGAAGTTTGTTTCAGCTTCTGCAGTTGCCCTGGCACGGGTAGGTCAAGTCGAACAATGTTCCAGCTCAGGATAAACTGTAAAAAATGATTCACCAGAATATAAGACATTCAATTGAGTGATAATAACCATCGCGATTCCATATATATTCCCATAGATACAACAGCACAAGTGTCTATGGTAGTCATGTTCAAACTTAATTACTACGGCAATGGTCCACCCGCACTGAAGCAACCATCTCCCTTCTAAGGCCCAGTGGGCAAAGAGCCCACAAGACGCTTTTGGCGATAGCCTTGTACAGAAAACCGTTGCCATAGCGTTGACAAGAGCCCAAAGAGCATAATCCTAATTTTGGAATTTTGCAATATCCGACGTTATATGTGGTGATTTGTTAATGGTTTTGTCATGTATTATTGTAATGTAAAATGTAACTGCCCTGTTATTAACAACCGACAAATTTTGGCATTGACCAAGAAGTGATAATTAATTGTTTGGGTTAAAGCATTGAATTAGACTCGTTTGAACATCTCCCACCGCGGTCACCCACCATGCATATCCACGATCCCGTTCATACTTTTTGTTGCCTAAACCAAGTTTCTTGTCTTTTATATGTTTTTATTAAACCAAATAATTGTACCAGCTTAATTTGGTCATTGCCCATAAGACATATATATATGATAGCCCACCGGAGACAAAAAAATTTTCCAGCCCCTAAATTAATTTAGGCCGTAAGGATGAACTAAATTAAATCATATTTTAAAACAATTTAAAAAAAACACCTTATCAAGGTCATTGACACCCGGGCCATCCCCTGAGTGAGCGATGGGCAAGTCCAATTGCACATGGATGACTCTAACTGCCTCTGGCTTGAGGAGGCCGAATCTAGTTATTGGTAATCGACTAGTGGCCAAATTTACTTGACTGGAGGTTGTCAGATCTGGCCATTGGTAGCTAACCTAATTTGGTCGGAGTGTTAAAAGAGAGTGGGGTTAATTTTTTTAAAATAAATTTAATTTAAGTTATCTTTGTAATTAGACTGCATAAATTAATTTGGAATTTGGAAAAAATTTCAAGGTATATATATATATATATATATATATATATATATATATGTATATATTGTGGCGGCCATATATATGATTAGCGGGATATTCCTCAGTCCAACCCCAATTCACAAGGCTCCAAAACTAGTATAAGCACCTATTCGAAAAAAATGGTCAATTAATTAATCCAATATGAGTTTAATTTCTTTAATAAAATGTCAAAGCTTTGTATTTATGACTTTGACTTTCTAGACGGATGAATTGAACGACGTAGAAAGAAGCAATTGATGTTACAAACAAGAATCCATATACGACGTATATATATATATATATATATATATATAATTAATAACTATTGTTAAAAAAACAGAAAGAAACGAAACATTATTGCAGGCGTGCTATTCTTCGAAATATCAAATCGCAAGTTGGGATCGACAAGAATATGAAAATATTTGACGAACGGGGGTGTTATTCATTTAGCAAGGAGCATGTTGGTAGAGCTTGTAGCTTACGTATGTGAAAAATACGAAATGAAAGTCAACTTCTTATCTAATTAAGGGAAGAAGAAATGAAGGTGGGACTAACAAGGACGATGCAAATGCAAATACGTGTTCTGGTATTCACGTCAGAGACAGAGTAATTGGATTATCCACCTTCATAGAAGGCCCAGAGCTTCCTTGTGGTAATCATGATGGTCAAGAAAATGATGCAGCTTTTAACTGAAAAACAGGGGCTTTGACTTGAAAATGCTTCTTCTTCTTCTTCTTGTTCGCACCATCCTCTACCTACTGTGTTTCTCATTCTATTAAGTGTCGAAAAGTGTCGATGCTCGCAGCAGCACCTTGCTTGTCCATCTGCTCTGATCTCACTTTGCCGATAGCAGACCCAGTACATCATCACAACTAGCGCTAGCTGTCACGTTGAGATCGAGACTCCTCGATGAAATTGCTTCGGCAGACCCTGCAGATTGGCCCATGTTTCTTCTGGTAAGCTCCTTATTCCATTTTTCCAGACTTTTTGTTTGTTTTTAATACAGATTTTAAGTTTAGTTGTCATTCTCGACGTAACTAATTGTGTTGTTTGTTCATGTTTACATAACGAACGTGTCATATGTGCATACATACACCCTGCTTCCGAATCATCAACACCCAGGAAATTCTTTTCTTTGGATGAAAACATACTAGCTCATGCTAATTAATGTCACGTAGTTGGACTCCCAACTTATTCAAGTTTCTTTCCATGAAAATTTGGTCATGGAGATTGACTGCGGCCCAA